>JAVSBV010017737.1:0-12223 GCA_033117975.1 Parotocinclus spilosoma | reverse complement strand
CAGAACTGTCCGTCGGGATCCACAGGGTCAATATACACGGCCGGGCTGCTATAGCCAAACCTTTGTCTAAAACCAGGCGTTTCAGTTTTATTGTCTAACCCCTGTATGTAGACATCTGCCTGAACTCAGTGATTTTAGTATATAAGGAGACCAGGATTAGGAAATTGCTAAATCTTATCTCTGAAGTACTGCTGTAGTATACTATGAGGTAACAACAAATACACTTGCCATGCTACCTGGTAGGGTGGATCTTCTAAGAATGAGGAAAACGTGGCAGGTGCATTGCCCCAACACCTGCTTAATTTGAGCCACTGAGTCACTTGAGCCATTGTCAAGAAAGAAGGATCCAGGCCAGATGTCTATGATGCTGATTATTGTTGTGGTATATTGTGTCTCCACTTAAAACTCAATAAGCAATATTTACAGGTGGATTACAGTTGGTTGACTGTATGTTGGTCACTCTTGGATATACAATTTGTCATGAAATGATTTGCTATCATATCTAGGTGGGATAGAAGGGAATTCTAAGAACAACTTCCTTGAATATGGGATGCATGCGTTGTTTTTAGAGTGAAAGATGCTGCTTTTGCTGCAGTGACAGTGGAAAAAGAAGTGCTTGATCATGTTTCTTGGCAAGTTATATTTCTTAATTTTCTCTCAGCACTTTAAAGGTTTGATCCATTAGATTTTACGCATGCTGCCACAAGACATGACGATTAGATAATTGTGTGAGCTCTACAGGTGCTCACAATAAAATGCTTAGTTAGTGTATATATGCCTGTCAGCAGCTGATGTTTAATCAAAATATGATCATAAATATATCATCATAAATATATCAGTCACATATGGTCATATTTGTCTGTTCATATTTAATTATATTTAAATATTAAATATTTTTTCTTCATTAAAAATCTCTACGCGGTAATGCAAGCAGACAGCATAAGCTGTCATAGAATGAATTTATTGCTTTGAAATTATTCAATAACATTATTGTCATGTCTTATCCTGTTCACTGCAACACAACATCAACAAAGCAACAAAAGTAGAAGGCTGTCAAGATGTTGAGATTACCAGAATGATACCTTTTTAATGTATAATGATCTTTTATTCGGTACTTTATGACAAACAGCAGGTGAAATCCACAGAGGGGGGTTAGTTTGTTGAAGTTAAAATAATGAAATGAATGAACCACTTATTGTTTCTGGTCCCTTTAGGCTAATAGAGCTCTACATATACGGCTCACAAAAAGTAGGGAATACTTCAAAATATCCAAAAATGAAATAACCCCCATTTTTGTGAGCAGTGTAGTATGTAGAATGTAGAGAAGAATAAATAGAGGTTACATACTAATACATTAAATAACTACAGGCGTTTCGTTAAGTCTAGCATTAAAATATTATTGTTTTGGCTTTTAATACTGACAACCCTAATATATATGGATGTGTGATACAATATTATGTAAAGTGTAATTATTGGTGCATGTTTTCATATTTAATTATTCCTCTTGCGCATGATGCAATAACATAACAGTCAAGGATTGGGCTGTGAATATATTCTGTGTATGATACTAATCTTTGTAATTGTGTGTATGGAGAGAATGTAGTGAGTGTAAGGAGCAGAACACATGGAACTTGTTTCCCATAGAGGCTGAAGGTTGTTTGATAGAACAAACGACTGGCAAATGGGGTTTATGTCCTTCATCGCAGATTTGTGCCAATGTATATCCACAAGGGCATGTGTGTGACTAAATCACACACAGAGTATGCTCTCTCTCGCTCTCTCTTTCTGTGTGTGTGTGTGTGTGTGTGTGTGTTTGTGTGTGTATGTGTGTAAAAGTGTGCTTGTGAGGGGCATAAAACAAGACAAATAGCGACAGTGGATGTGATGGAACACCATATCTAATGCTGTGTATCATTACGTAAGGCCCAGAGAGAGATTGAGGACTGCATGCGTTAGTGTGTGGATACACTTTTTTGCATTGCAGTGATGAGGAATTTAGATTTGCTTGGGGACGTTTGTTTGGGCGCATCGTCTTCAGGAAGCATTTTAATTGTACTTTAATATTGGGGCTGTGGAATAAACAAAGCTCTGCAGTCTGGGTTATGCCAGGGGACTAGGCTAAATGCATTAAGTGCCGTGTTAATGCGAGTGCCGTGCCATATCCATCATATTCATCCGATCGCGCTCAAAACCAGAACTCAATTTAAAGGATTCTGGGACTCTGGCTTTCCATGAGATTTTGCATAAGGTGTTGTGGGACACATGAAGCATTACCCGCTTCCCTGCAATTCTATCACATCCACTGTGTTTTTTCCATCCATGTGTATCAGCATTTATTGTATTTCATTAATTTGATACAAGCTTTAGCCCTGAAGTAAACTTTTCTTAAATGGCATTACAGTGCGTATGGGGATTTTTCATGTATACAAATGAATTTCTGTGTCTCTCGTGAGCTAATATGCTTGCTAATGACTAGATTTCCCCCAAACAAGCATTTTTGTGGCTGTATTAACACAGCACGTCCTCATCATTCAGTAGGCTCAGTAGATTTCTCCCACAGTGAAGGTTGTTGTTTGGGAGCGACTTTAGTTTCCCCTAAAATGCTTTTTGGAAGACATTCAAAATCCTCCTTCAGAGTATAAATTTCTACAGCAGAGTGAATTGTTCGGCTGGGTTGCTGTCTAATTTACAACCCTGTTCCAGTTGCTAGACGTCATGTCTAGTTAGGGTTCTTACAAGGACATCACCAATAATGAAAATGCCTCCTGAGAATACTGTTTTTTAGTACTTTACAGGTACAATAACTGTTTGTTTTTTTTACCAATTTGACTTCTCAGTTTTCCATATCTCTTGTGGCTGAGTGTTTTTTTTCATGAGGAAATGTTGGACTTCTATGGTGTGAGTAAATCCATACCGAGGAACGGACTAAGCTTGCTGTGTTCAGCTGCCGCCTTTACCGATGCTTCATTATGCCAATATGTTCACTGTTGCAGCAGCAGGAAGATAATCCATGTACAACTTTCCTCCTTCTCAGACATGCCAAATTGTGTCTATGTAGTGCCCATTGAGCTATGTGGCAGTTAGCTAGTGTATTTAAACACGGATTTGAATTATACTGGGCTTGAAAAGCAACGTGTATGGTTATCCAGAATACTTCTTGTTATAATTCATCTTCTTTTACAGATTAGTATGGCCCAAACTACTTAACATACAAACATGATTCAAAGATGTTGCACAGACAACCACATTGTGTGGTGTGCTAGGTGTATTGGTCAAAAGTATTGTGACACAATCCCCCAAAAGGACAAAAGTATTGGAACACAAGCACACATGAGGCCATAAGCATTGGGACACATGTCCACACACAGCCAAAAGCATTAAGACACACACCAGAATGCAGCCAAAATATTTAGTACACAAATCATATTTTAAACACTGTTAAGGTTTTGTCAGAAAATGCAGTTTTAGTTATTACAATGATTCCTTATAATTTAAATATAACATTTCTAAAATATGAATGTTTTATTCGTAAAAACAGATTGTAGTGTTGCAAACATTTGCACTTTTAGATGATCCACTAATTTAGTTTGTAAGTTGTAAGGAACTAAATAAATAAAAAATTAAGAACTAAATTGAGCTATTATGGTTTAGTGGTTAAGGCACTACTGAATTACATCCCAGAAGTTCCAAATTACCAAATACAATTGGGCTTGTAAGCAAGACCAATAACTATCAGTATCAGTTGTTAGTCACCATGGATAAGAAGCACATATTGTAAATATGAATTGTTCTTTATGATTACAATCATAATAATAAATGTAATTAAATGTTTTTTGAGTAATGCAGCTTTTTTTCAATCACTAACACGTACATTATATGGCCAAAAGTATGTAGACACCCCTTCGCATTCACAGGCACACCAGCTGCACATACTGTTAACAGTTTTATTATTTGAGCAATGGACCTAAATCCACAAACCTTTTATTTTCTTACTTAATGGAATTCAAAATCCTGGTCCACTTCTCTGTAAACATTTGCTCTTCAATATTTCAGTATGCCAGTATGTCACTACACTGAATCAGGGAAAAATATTTCAATACACCACAGGGTGAGTCAAAAGTACCAGGGCACCCTTTTATTTTAAAAACAAAAGGGGAAATTACTGAATACCCCAGCAAGTAATGACTGTGGGGGGCTATATTTCAAGCCACGTCCAGAACATGGCCGTCATCTTGAAAGGCCGTCGCCTTTTCCAATGAGAAGGTGGTCTGGTAGCAAATCAGAAAACACCAAAATTGTCTCAGAATCAGATTTACTATATCTCCTGTAGTTCAAAAGTTATCAACACATCATTTTTTGTTGTTTTTGTTGCTCATTACAGGAAACTGAATATGGAATTTATGATTGGAATGTCGGGGGTGCAGGTGCTGCATCATAGCCGCAGACTTCAACAACTAACACTGGGAAAGTTCAGAAGACTGCTACCGATAAAGAAACCTCAACAATGGTTTGGCAGCCTTTGCCTGTGGTTTTTGACTCACCCTGTGTTCTGTGGCTTTTAAATCACCCTGTAGTTTTGCAGAACCGAAAGAGAGCCAGTTGGTGGTCTTAGATCACTTATCTCTCTCACATTATTCAATTGACATAGAAAGTACATGTACAAAGTTGTAGGGCTACATAATCCAACAAATAAAAAAAGACCATAAGTTCTAAAATGCAATAAACTAAATAAAATTGAGTTGAAAAAGAAATTACACATTTGTCAATGCAACATGTTTATCCAAAACATTTGATTATTATTTGATTATACTGTATATTAACACAAAATAAATTAGACTTTGCCAGAAGCACAATACATTAACCTCAAAACCTTCTTTCTGAACCTTAAGAGCGATGATTTTCATTTACATTAGTAATGTAAATGACCTTGTCTGAGGAAAAGCTGATACCAAGAAACCTGTTTGGAGGAAATATTTT
This sequence comes from Parotocinclus spilosoma, assembly GCA_033117975.1. Classification (NCBI taxonomy): domain Eukaryota; kingdom Metazoa; phylum Chordata; class Actinopteri; order Siluriformes; family Loricariidae; genus Parotocinclus; species Parotocinclus spilosoma. The sequence goes on along the minus strand of JAVSBV010017737.1, from coordinate 7,246 downwards.
GTGTGTGTGTGTGTGTGTCTGTGTGTAATTAAATACTTTAAGAAATGATTGCCAATCATTTATGAAAACAGCAGTTCAGCAGGTGCAGTATCCAAAACCATAAAACCCTCGATGAAATCAACTTTTGTGAAGATCGCTCCAGGAAAAGCAGACCAAGTGCTACATTAGTTGCAGGTTACAAGCTTTGCGTCATTAGCCTAGGGAATCAAGGGTAACAGAACCGCAGATTACAGCTGAAACATGGAGCGCTAGCAGCAAACGTATTTTGGTTTAAATTGCCAGCGAAAAGTTTGGACACACTGCAATGTAGAATCACCTCTGCTCGGTGACAGATGATACAAGCAATTGATTTTCTAACATACATGCACTGGCCTGATCACTTGACAATCGCACACCCAGTCTACATCACAAGGAGCAGTGCGATGATTTAATCTGGCAAAGCAACACACAGTGTGACACAAAACTGTGAAGGTGGCAAGACTGTGCTGTCCTGTTCCAATGTGGCTCTGAGTCTCTTAAATACCTGACATGTAGGGGACAGGTTACTAGCATGACCTTACTAGGATCTTTAGCAAAGCAGCAGTCACTACTCTTATAAATATCATGCCATGCCATATGGGCATGCCATCACCTGAGCAGTGTTCCAGTGTGTGTGTCTAAGTGGTGAAACGGAGCAATTCTTTTGCAGCACCAGGGGGTTTCTGCCTAACTAAACCAATCATGTTCTTTTCAACGAAGTTATTGCCCAGTGAATGGTGGAAACAATGAACTCCTTATGATCAGATCTAGAGGAGTGGCACCATACTCAGGAAATTGATTCCTTCCTTCCAGCTTCTCACTTTTTTTTCAGTTCTGTTTTCGTATTTTAAGTTTAAATTAATAAATGAGACCTAAGGGCAGCACAATGACTCGGTGGGTAGGACTGCTGCCTCACAGCAAGAAGGTCCCGGGTTCAATCTCAGGGTGGAGTGGTCTGGGTCCTTTCTGTTTGGAGTCTACATGTCCTCATCGTGCCTGCGTGGGTTTACTCTGGGTACTCCAGTTTTCTTCCACAGTTCAAAGACATGCATGCTTGGTTAATTGGTGTCTCTTAAAAAGTGGCTCTTGGTGGGTGACTGTGCGCATGACTGTGTGTATGTGTGTGTGTGTGTGCCTTACGATGGATTGGCACCTTGTCTAGGGTTGTTCCTGTCCTTGTTCCCAGAGTTGCTGGGTGGGTACCGGCTGGCCCGTGACCTCATGTGGATTAAGCTGAAGATAATGAATGGATGGATGGAAATTAGACCTAAAGCAGTATACCCAACACGTTTGATAAAAAAATCATCAGTTGAGTTGTAAGACACCCCCAAAAATCCATTTTTTCTTCACTTCCAGGTCCAAATTCTTCAAAAAGAGTCTATCTATTGTATCTCCTTTAATACACTATGTTGACCCAAATGACAGAATATAATAAGAACTTATTATTGACATTTTACACCCAACGACCATCTAATTCGCAAAATGTATCTTTCTTTCATTATTCAAAAACATCTGCTTACCAGTATCATTCATATTTGAGACATATGTGAGTGAGAGATAATTACCAGTGTGATTTCAGTAGAACTAATATGGATTCGATTTCCAACAGGACCATTAGTCATCAGCTATCTTTCCATATCTGATTGCTGCGACTGAAAAAATGTGTTATGGGAAGCAATTGTGATTATAAACATATTGACATTTTGGCAGAATGGATTATAACTTCCCAAAACAATACACTCATGAAATTTGAAAAGATTAATATATTGGCCTGACATGTATAAAAATATCTTCTAATATAAACGTAGTTTATGAATACTGAAACGTAGTACTTGGAATTAGTTTTATGTTTGGCCCTATTCTGCCTTTATCTGTAATCCTGTACCTCTCTATAGTTGCATATGCAAGGTAGAATCCAAAAGTCCACGACAAAGGTCTGATTTTATTTATTTTAGGTCTGTTTTTAAGGAAAGTGTAAGGGCACATACATCATAAACTGGCATGTCAATATAGATTTCAGATTCATATGCGAATGCATTAAATATAATAAAGGTTTGTCTTAGTATATTGTATTCACAGACTTCTCACGGACAGTAGCTACAGCTAAGAGATGGTAGTATAATTGTTGTACTGCCACTCTACATGGACTCTGGAGTTTTCAAACGAATCCAATTGATATTAAATGCATGCCTGGTTCAAATAAGCAGCTGGATGGGGTAACAATGTAGAATATTTACAGGACAGAGTTGTGAGAAACTGCAAAAATACCATTAATAACATCTGTTTTTGCTAGTGTTGCTGCTATTGTTGAAGACATCAAAGTTCAAATAAAGGTGTGGGAAGGTGTTTAAAAGTTTAATTACAGTCATCAAAGTAATTGTTCTTCTCTTCCAGGTCCACGTCTATTACTCTATTCACAAATCAAGTGTTTTAGAAGACCAAATACATATGTAAGTCATGGAATGAAAAAAATATAGACCACTTAAAGGACAGGTTTGGTAAAAAAATAGAGAAATTAGGTATTTATAAAGCACGTTTAAAATACTAGTGTTAAAAACTAGTGTCGGCCAAAGTGCTGCACAAGAAAAGAGTAAAATTAAATTAAATTAACACAGAGACATAGGACAATAAAACAATAAAATCACCATCATAATATAAAACAATCACATGCAAATCAGGAATTATATATTTTTTTAAAAGTACTCAAATTCCTGAGAAAAAAGATGAGTTTTTAAATTTTATTTAAAGCAATCCAAGGTAGGGGATTCTTTAATATAAATTGGGAGACAATTCCAAAGTTTTGGTGCAGCTACGGAAAAGGCCCAATCGCCTTTAGACCTCATCCGTGAGCATGGGTTAGGGTTAGAGGACGGTTAATTGAATTCAATTCAATTCAAGTTTATTTATAGAGCGCTTTTTACAACGGAGCATTGGCTCAAAGCAGCTTCACAATATTTACATTTACAGCATTTATCAGACGCCCTTATCCAGAGCGACTTACAATTTATACAGTCTTACAATCCAAACAATCGTGGGTTAAGGGCCTTGCTCAAGGACCCAACTTAGCAGAGGTGGGATTTGAACCACCAATTGACCACCAATTTCAGAGTCAAGTACCCTAACCGCTAGGCTACTGCAGTCCCAATATTACACTGTTTTGAAAGCCAATTCCAAGTTGAGTTAAGGTTAAGAGCAATTGGTTGGAGGATCAAAGGGATCGTGAGGTGTAATGATGGTGGAGCAATATAGAGAGGTAGTGCGGTGTCATTCAAGGCCTTAAAAACAAATAATAAAGCTTTGGACTTACTGGTAGCCAATTAAGTGATGCGAGTACTGGAGTAATACTCTCCCATTTCTTGGTACCAGTAAGAAGTCTTGAAGCTGCATTTTGAACCAGGCAAAAATAGTTTATGAGTAACAAATAACAATTGGTTAACTGTTGCTACTATTGTTAAATAAACCACAAAAGAAATATATGGAAATATATAGAAATATTTTTAAACTACAGTTTTAATTGGTACAAAGTAACCATAAATACTTAAGTTCCCCACTGCAGTGCTCTGGAACTTCCTGAAACACCAACTAAATTATTGGTGCAGTGGGACCAGTGGAATAAAGACCATTGCCAGGTCAAGTTTGGTCAAAAAATGCTGAAATAACACAAATAACTGATTGCAAATGTTATACTGTAAGTCTGGATTAGAGTACCAGACAAACAGCTTCAGGAACCACTGATAGTCCATCTTTTCTCTCCCTTTTTAGTCCTTTAATCTTGTACATTGTTGTGGGAGAGCTGTTGCCTAACTGGCAGAATAAGAAGCAAGGCAGGAACAACTTTAGACAGAGGACCAATCAATCTTATCATAGGACACTCACACTCATGCACACACATACACACTAGGGACACCTTAGAGACACCTATTAGGCACTAACCTAGCATGCAAGTCTGGGCTGTGGGAGGAAACCGGAGTACCCAGACGATTTACATGGACACAAGGAGGACATGCATCCACACAGGAAGGACCCAGGATGCTCAGTCTGGAGACTGAACCCTGGACCTTTTCACTGTGAGGCGACAGTGCTACCCATTAGCCACTGCCATGTCTTGACCTTTTCCAAATCCAAACACTGAAAAACTGATCATTTTGGAACACTCAACACAAAACTGGTACATGGAAGCAGCTAAATGTGGCCAATATTACCATTTACAGAAATAATATGTTTTCACTCTAAACTAGGTCAAACCTAGAAAGGGAAATTAATTTACATATATTTTAACTAAGTTAGTATATTTCTGTTCATATCTGTATTGCTCTACATTTCTTGCCACTTAATATTACAAATATATGAGCTTGTTTGACAAACGGTCAAAACGGTTTTAAAACCGCGGTCATTAATATGATATTGTGGTGCTGTAAGAGCCTTCACATTTGATTTTGGAACTTGGCTATGGTACACTTCTTTTTAACCACAAAAGTAAATGCATTTATTTGAATTTATAAGGTTGAAGTATCATTTTTCTTGCTCATAGTGTTGGATAAGATTGAGGTCAGGATTCTATGGAGGTCAGTTAAGTTCTCCGACTTTAAACTATATTTAGTAATGTAAGTGCAATGATCACAGATTTAAGTGGCTAAATTCTAAAAGGTGTGCAAAGGTCACATCGCACATTCTTGGCTGTAAATAATTCACGTCTAAGGTCTCTCAGGTTAATTGGACCAGCATGTTGGAATCATCTGATTAAAATGCAATCAGATGATAATCTTTCTGTCTCCAGAAGTAGTCTTGCTACAGTTCCCTGAGCTGATCAATGAGCTCATAAGTTTGGAAGTAATCACAGCCTAGCAGTGTGTCAGGTTGGACATCTTGGAACTTTTACGCCTCCCAGGCAAAATTATTGTTTAATCAATGGTACGTGTTGACAGAAGATCAATATGGAATTGACAGAGATGCGTAGAAGTAACATCAATAATTTAGCTTAAAGACTTTGTCTGAATTCACATGCCATGTATATACAGTATGTGTTACGAGATGTGGTGGTTGGTGGTAGGACCCAAGGATGCGGGATAGATGAAATTCCACAAAGTTTAAAAATAATGGGGAAATAATATAGAAAAACTAAAAGAAGATTAAGAGGGCTCCTGAACACAAAAAAACCCCAAAAGGATAAAATGGCGCACCACTTGTGTTGCCTCCCGACTGGAACCAATGCGCGAACTGATCGCGAGGGGACGCGAAGCGCCAACAGGGCAGGCGTGCAGAGAGCACAAGGCATGGCGAGAGCATGATTTGAGACGTCTCCCATGTGGCGAGGCACAGAGGTAGTCCGACCGCCAGAGGGCGAGCATGAGCTCGGACGCGCATGTAGCGCGTGCGCAAATGAATCGCGGAAGATGCCAAAGCGTCAAAAGGTGATCATATGAGCTCGGGCACGCTTGTAGCGCGAATAAGACGCAAAAGGTGCCGAAGTGCCAGAAACACTAAATACCTCGGGGGTTTCCCCCGTACGCGTCCATCGGCACTAAAAGCCCCGGAAAGTAGCCACTAACCCTAAAGGTGGGACTGTGGTAGCCTAGAGGTACTGGACTCTGGACCATAAGGTCCAGGGTTCAAATCCCACCTCTGCCACGGTTGGGTCCTTGAGCAAAACCCTTAACCCACAACTGCTTGGATTGAAAGATTGTAATAACTGTAAGTCGCTCTGAATAAGGGTGTCTGCTAAATGCTGGAAATGTAAATGTAAAGGTGTGCGTAAGGGTGCCAACGCACCGATGGTTGGACGCGCATACCGAATGAAGACAACCCGGCAGCAACAGCGCTAAAACCCGCACCTAAATAGTAGGAGAAGCAGCTTTTCGGAACCAGGTCGTAATTTGGACATATAAACCGCGATATAAACTGCCTCACCGATTGCTCTGTAACCGGAGAGGACGGCCGAACGTTCCAGGATGAAAGGTAGGAACCCTAACAATATATATATATTTATTATATACACCCTATGCCACCAGGTAGGCACCACCTCTACCACAACCCATCAAAGTATTACATTTCATTTACATTTATGCCATTTAGCAGACACCATTATCAAGAGCGACTTACAATTAATACAGCAATTGTTAAGGGACTTGCTCAGGGACCCATCTGTGGCAGAGGTGGAATATGAACCCTGGACCTTCTGGTCCATAATCAAGTACATTAAACACTTAACCACCTTAACCACTAGGCCACCACAAAGAATGAATTCATTCTTTGAGGATTGTACTCCAATAATAAAAAACAATGTGCTACATACAGTTCCAAATTTCTTGAACAGTGGTTGACAGTTCTGCATTGCAGTTAGGAGCCTTGTCATGAACTAACCAGAATTGTTATTTTTGGCTTTCTATTGTTTCAGCTGACAAATGTGTCGTTGCGTTCCTGTTTACTTTCAATTAGATAAGTCCATTAGCCTGTTAAGATCTATAAGCACATTTCTAACTGCAAGCTAATTTGCAAGTTTAGACTTTGTAATTGTTTTATTGTTGCAAAGTACAAGGTGATTCCATATTTCCCCCTAACACTGAGCAAGTTCATGTTGATTTTTTTATGTAATCAGTAAACATCAATAAGTAACTAAATAAATCAAATAAATGAATATAACATTCACTAGTTTAATTATAGGGTGGGTGGCCTGGGTCCTTTGTGGTCCTTTGACCTGTGTGGGGTGTGCCGGTCCTCCCCGTGTCTGTGGGTTTACTCTGGTTTTCTCCCAAACACATGCGTATTAGGTTAATTGATTACGCTAATTTAACTTAAGCATTTATACTGTATATGATTGGGTTTGAGATAACCTTGTGAACAGATAGAGCCAAATTCAGACAATTAGTCTTACAGTAGTCTGCCTGTTGCTCTGCATATTTTGTTATCCCCTTTAACCCTGTTCTTTAGTAAAAGGATTACATAGAATCACAGGATCAACACAAAGCAGATCCGACCAGGGTGGTGGATCATTCTCAGTACTGCAGTAATACCAGTATGTTACTGGTGTGTTTGTGTATTGTGCACTGGAATTAATGAATCACATACATTTAATAAATTAATAAATAATAATTTACCAAGTCTTTAAATAATACATACAGTGCATCCGGAAAGTATTCACAGTGCTTTACTTCTTCCACATTTTGTTACATTACAGCCTTATTCCAAATTGTATTAAATTAATCTCTTTCCTCAAAATTCTACACAAAAT
>JAVSBV010017727.1:0-12223 GCA_033117975.1 Parotocinclus spilosoma | reverse complement strand
ATTACAGCAAAACCAGGTCAATAAATAAATAACAAATTAATAACCGCAGTTAAATTAGTAATAGAAAAATTTTAAAATGAACTAAATTATAAAACAAAATAGATACTCACTTATAATGGAAGCCTAATTGCAGTAATTGAATAAAGGGCATGAACTCAACAGCTCATTAATTAAGTATTACAGTAATTATGAATACTTTTAGAATGATTTCTTGTTTTGGAGCTCTTGAGCAAAGCTCTTATCCCACAACTGCTCGGATTGTAAGAGTATATTAGTTGGAAGTCACAGTTTATAAAAGCATCTGCTACATCACTAAATGTAAATGTTCATGTAATTTAGGCATGACATATAAGTACACACACTCATGCAGTATTCTCAGATTGATGAGTCATTCTCCCTAGTGTGTTTAGCTGCTGATGATGTTGCAGGCTACTAAATGCTCATTGAGTCACACCCAAGCACATACTTACAGTAAATACATGGTTATTATTATATTTTCTGTTTTTGTCAAGATTGTATAAATAAGCACAGAAGTAATATAAATTAATAAATTAATTTAAGTCAAATATAATCAATATTTAATCAAATTATTAGGAGGACAATCACAATAATTGAGACCTTAAGAGCCAGCTGTGCTGAACCCAAAATTGATTGCAATGTACATGGTGAGTCACAAAAAAGGAGTTACGTATCTTTACGTAACTGAGGGAGCGATGGCTATGACTAAAACATAGCCGCCATCTTGAAAGCGATCAAGGGCAAGTTTTTCCAATGGGAAAGTGGTCATGTAGCATATCGAAGATCAGAATCAGAAATCAGCTGCCGCAATCAGATTTGCAATCGCTTCTGTGTTATTAAAAGTTATCACCGAAAGGAAATTTAGACTGTGGATGACAAGCTACGTAGTCATCATCCTAAGGCCGCTACTGATCAAGAAACCTTAACAATGGGTTTGGCAGTCTTTGTGAAAAGTCTACACAAAGTGTGTCCTGTGACTTTTGACTCACCCTGTGTATTGTAAGACTGTAGCAGCTGTAAGTCACTATTTCTAACAGTTTCTGCTAAATGGCGGAAGTGGTCTATTTCAGTGTTTTGTGGGTCATTACTGTAGTGATCAGTTGTCGTAGTTATCACATAATTATTCAGCCCTTTTTACAACAGTAACTTTTTACACAGCAACTCTTTAGGCCTATAATCAGACAAAGACTCAGGAACCGAATGTCCTTCTGCAGCCTAGATGATATAAGTATAAAATAATTTACATAAGCAACCAAAATAATAACAATGAAATAGACAACTTATTGACAGAAAATGCAATAAATTAAAATAAAATATAAAATACAAATGCTATAATAAAGTAATACAATAGAGAGAATACAATAACATAAAGACTATCAAAACAAGAGAATTAAAAAGAATAAATGAGCATGTGAGTTTATAATGGACTGGCACCCGGTCTGGGGTTGTTCTTGCCATGTGCCCTGAGCCACTAGCTAGGCCATAATGTCAGGGATCACGTAAATAAGTCCATGAATGAAATAAAATAGAAAATATAACAAGTATCTAAGTTATATTTAGTCCCGCAAACAGAGTCACTATGTATTCCGTATCCATAGCTGAAAAACACAAATGTGAGCACACCCTTATATTTTTTAAAAACTATTTTATTATATCTTTTAATGGGACAACACTGAAGATATGGCACGTTGAGACAATATAAAGTTTACAGCTTGTATAACAGTGTAAATTTGCCGTGCCCTCAAAATAACTCAAAACACAACCTATAATGTCTAAACCACTGGTAACAAAAGTGAAAATGTCCAAATTGTGCCCAAAGTGTCGATATTGTGTGTGCCCACTATTTCTTTTTAGCAAAAGTTCACTAGAGCTTCACAGATTGCTACTATAATCCTCTTCTACTCCTCCATGATGACATCACGGAACTGGTTGATGTTAGAGACCTTGTGTTCCACCACCTTTTGTTTGAGAATAAATGCTCAGTAGGGTTTAGGTCTGTACGCATGCTTGCCCTTTACTCTCAGTTTCTTAAGTAAGGCAGTGGTCATTATTGGAGGTGTGTTTGGCAACGTTATCATGTTGGAATACTGCCCTGCGGCTTCGTTTCCGAAGTGGGGAGATCATACTCTGCTTCAGTATCTCACAGTGCATGTTGGCATTCATGATTCTCTCAGTGAACTGTAGCTCCTCACTCATGCAGTCTCAAACCATGACATTCCCACAACCGTGCTTGACTGTGCCCTCAGCTTCTTTGGTTGAACATTGCGAGGCCTTTTCTGAGTGGAACCTGTCCTTTTAAACTGCTGCAGCTCACTTGAATGTGTAGGCAATTTTATTTTAGCCTAGATCAAGGACTCGCAAAAAACTGACAGGCTGCTGATCGCCATTGTATATTAGCCATAGTGATGGTAAAAAGCATTTGGCAATTGTGTGTGTGTGTGTGTGTGTGTGTATGCGTTTGAGAATAGTCTCAGTAAAACGTAGCCATGTCGTAATATGTTCCATGGTTGGAATGCTGGACCCTTATTGGCCGCTGGGAAAGCAAGCAGCACATTTGGCAACCAGAACTTCACAGACTACATTACATAACACACACTCTCACACACACACACACATTCACAAGCTTGTAGATACTTGAAAGGATACTTGCAGTTGCAGGCCCAAGCTTGCATAACAATTTCTGAAATGTGTGTACTGTACATGTATGTAATGTATGTGCGGTGTAGATTATGCTTGCAACAGAGACACAGAGTTACACTAATGTAAGGAAGACTCAGTTTCAGAAAAAAACTTTTCCTGTTGTGAATGAATGAAAGAATAAATTGCTTGGAGAAAATAATCACTTACACAAACATGCCGTACTGTGCAAAAATCATAGTCTACCATTACATTAGATATACCATTGTTTCAGCAATGGTTAAATGGCTATATATTTTTTTCATATTGCCCTTAAAGATGTTGTTCTCTAGTTCGCCATCTTTGAAAGCCACATAGCGTGGTCATCTTCTGGCACTACAACAGCAACTCTTCCCCAGCCCTGCAATAAACTACTGCTCTGTACCCTGAACCCAGTGAATTCCAGGATAAGATCAAACCCCCTTTTCCAACACTTGACTAGGATATAATGGGGGTTGAAAGCAGGGGAAATTTATGCCTTTAGTACTGACTCCATAGATTTGGTACAAATCAGCTTTGACAGACGAAGCCAAGCACTACAATTTCCATGTAAAATCATGTCATGAAAATACAGTACACCTGGTATTACTCTCAAATATTTTTTTGTGCCTGTGTCGTAATATATAGTTATACAAATACCAAGTCAAGTCTGTCTGAACTTGCCTATTGCGTAACACCTTAGGCATTATTCCTATAGGCAGAATGTTTTTGCCCATTATTATTATTGCCTGAAGATAAGGCCACTTTCTTAATTCAGAAATCCATGCAATTCCAAGGACCTCCTAAATGTTTTTTGTAATTGTTAAATTCTAGAGAGGGTTAACCTTTGAGGTTATATAAACAAATCTTATGGGAATTCTTTAAATTGCATGTGTGGTGTGTTCTCGTATGCTGCGTTTACACTTAAATGGGTTTATATTTAATATACTTTGCATGCTATACTTTTCTAATTACATGGCACCAGACTGTGGTTTGTTGGACCTGTGACTCACAGAGGATGGAAAGTAAGATTGGAATTTCAGTCAGCGCAACAACAGCGGCATGAAAGGAATGACAACCTGCAAAACAGATGGATGGTGTACAGTCTAAGCATAGTGTTGGTTTATTATTGTTTGTGAGTCACATCACTACTATCTAACTATCGTACGCTTTTTAAATGAATGTAATTTAATATAATGTAAATGAATCCTTACATGTAACCCCCGTAACTGGACGACGTAGTAACGCTGGAACAATCCTAGACAAGGAGCCAATCCGTTGTAGGGCACATACACTCACACACTAAGGGATCTCTTGAAAACTGACATTAAACTAACACACATCTTTGGAATGTGGGAGAAAACCAGATAACCTGGAGAAAACCCCCGCAGACACAGGGAGAACAGGCAGACACGTAGTCGTGTGTCCATTGTATAAGCTTCTTATAGTGGACAGGGTTTCGCATGGTGAGCTCGATGATTGTCCTCTGTCTAGGCAGCGCCATATTCAGCAGGAAGTTGTGACACATTCCTCCCATGAGCAGCATTAAACATTTATGTGCCTTGTACCATAGTGGCTCTTTAGATCAGAAAGGATAGGATTTGTTGCTCTCTCACTTTGCTGAGCCTTGCTCCTAATGCCTTATCACCGGTTTATGGTTTGTCCCTTCACAGACCACCTTGCCTGGCCGTAATGATTTTATCTTGTTAAGGTTGTTCAGATCTTTATACATGTACAGTTTTACCACTTACATGTTGTCCCTGCCTTACCCCATGTGTCCCAGAGCTTAGATATGCTGTTGTAACGAGATAATATACATTCTTTGTTACACAGTCTGTGCATGTCATTAGTATTTTGGCTGATCAGTGTACGTCTAGGACTGACAAACTAGTAATCTATAGTTAAAATCTTAATACTTTACAGTCTTTGTGTCTTTATAAAGGAGAAATTCCATACATTGTTGAAACAAGTATGATGGATCTTGTATGACCTGTGTGTGTGTGTGTGTGTGTGTGTGTGTGTGTGTGTGTGTGTGTGTGTGTGTGTGTGTGTGTGTGTGTGTGTGTGTGCATCAGTCAGAGAAAATGTAGGACAAAGCAACAGACAGAGTGAGAGAGAGTCTTCAGTTTTAATGAAAGCTGAATGTTTGTTCTACCTTTTTGATTTATGATGATACACATCAAGCAGATATGAAAAAATGAAAGAGTCTTTGCTTTGGAATTTCATTTAATTTCCGGAGAAGGAGAAAAACAGAATATGGAGACACCGATTATTAAAAATATGACCAGAATATTGATGAAGGCACACACATATACACATACACTTTGACTGTCTGACACTGGGGAACTTTCCACTAACATAAAATTACTAAATTCCTCATTAGGGTGGCATGGTGGCTCGGTGGGCGGCACCGTCACCTCACAGCGAGAAGGTCCTGGGTTTTATCCTGCATGTTTCCCCTCGACCATATGGGTTTACTGGGGGTACTCTGGTTTTCTCCCACAGTCCAAAGACCTTCATTTATTGTTCTGCTTTCGGACAAGGTCACAGGAGAGCTGGTGCCTAGCTGGCGACACAGGGCACAGGGTGGAGGGCCTTGGTCCTTTTTGTGTGGAGTACTCCCCGTGTCTGTGTGGGTTCACTCCAGGTACTCCGGTTTCCTCCCACAGTTCAAAGACATGCGTGTTAGGTTACTTTATTACATGAAATTGGCTAAATTTGTAGGCACATTGTTGCCATATTTATATACACATACATGTATATATTTGAATATGTTTTAGGGGAATACTTCTTTTTTGAATGAAAACATATAGCCCATGATCAAACAGATTTGCCTATTAGCATAAGACATAAAGGAAAACGTGAGAAAAGAAAAAATAATATAGCTTGTGTTGAAAGTATTACTATATACCGTACTGATGATGTGTGATAGAGCTTATTTAGAAGAATAATGCCCTTCAGCATCAGATTGTTTCTAGGTATCACTCCCTATTAGCAGAATGCTATGAGGCAAATCAAGACAAGTAGGAACATGCAGATATATGCAGAAGGGGTTAAACCTGTACAAGCAAAATACAGAATGAGTTATCTCCAGTCTTAAAACTTATATTGGCTGAAAAACAATGCATTAGTCTTGCCACCTAATTGTAGGACATGTATTGATTTTGATCCAAACAAATGCTAGCAATGCGAATGAGAAAGCTACAAATCATCAAATCATAGCCTCTTTCATTATGCAACTGCTAGTCTGCACAATTATAACTATAACTATATATAACTATAATGGTATGGTCGTACCCCTCTGTAACTGTGCATGCAGCCGTTTTTGGAGCTGTTTATGTTTAAATATTCCGGCATGCTTGCCAAGAGCATAACCTTTTTGCTCAATAATCACCTAAACACAGATGATATATGAATTTGTTTTTAAGGATATTCACCTTTGCACTTCCTGCTCTGAGCAGAAGGAATGTGATGTCATTTCCTGTGTTAGAATCCTGTCTCACGATTACAAATTTCCTGTAAATCGTATGAGCTTTACGTCACCCCAAGTGGCAGGGACGTTTGCTCAAGAAGTAAAATGGAGGAAAACAGAGTGGGCCCGCTTCTCAGGAGCCCCACTGAGGTAGTACCCAGGAACTTGCCCCCTTGTTTTTAAGGTGCCAAACCCAGTTCTTTTATTGTACTATCAGGCACCAGACTCCTTAACTTTTGGTTTGGTTGTACCTCACATCGGTTTATGAACCAGTGGTCCAGCAACGCAAAGAGGTGATTTACCAACTGAGCATCTATGGTTTAAATTCCTTGTTTGGTAAAATGAGAGGTGTCATTTATGGAGATGCATTTCCCAGGTATGGCATGCAAAATAGTCCAAGAAGGTTTGGCAACTGGAAGAAACAGGGTCTAGTGTAAGTTTGTATACATAGAAATACCAAAAGGGGCTCAGGTCCCAATAGAACATGAAAGAACCGGGTCTGGTGCTTGAAGAACACCTTCCTGGGTTCACCTGCTGTACAGGGGCCACTTGGAATCAGGGGCAGGGTCTGTGGCATGTGGTGCAAACCAGGCTTGACCCTGTCACAACAATGCATTAATACTTAGTGCCCATTTCTGCAGTAAATGGCCAGACCTAGCTAATAGAGAATAAAAGTAAGAAAGAAATTAAGAATATCATATCAAGCTCCCAGTCAAATATTCAAAATAGAATAGAATGGAATAGAAACCTTTTATTGTCATTATAAGCTCGCCTGACAAAAATATATTCACCTGTGATGGAAATGTTCCTCGTAACTCGGTGAGCAAGAATAACAGCTGTATTTCATGCTGTTTACAAGATATATTTCTGATGATTTCGGCGATGCCTTCTTTGTTGTCTTATGCATTGTTCTTTGTAGTCCCATAGATTTTCAGGATTTCAGATTCACATCTGAAGTTTTTGTGGGACAGTCCAGATGTGTAAGTGCTCCTGAATGTTCGTCATGCCAGTCAGTGACTTTTGCAGCTATGTGCTTCTTTGGGTGGTCACCTTCCCCAAAGAAGCCCTGAAAAAGCGGCTAAGAATTGCTATTTGCTATCTTATGGCTTTCTGAGGTCCTTGATGAACGCGACACCTAGCATCATTCATATACCAACAAAATTACATTGATTCGACTAAATAAATAGTGATAAATCAAATTTTTATGTCCTTTTTTATCACACTGTATCCAGGCAACTTTGTAAGCCTGCCACTCTGCTCCATATGTATATCGTATGCACTTCCCTCCAGAGTTCTTTTGAAATTGCCTATAAAGGAGTTCCATTGAATTCTAGAAGCAATCCTTGCGCGGAAGTAAAGTGCTTTTTATTTACAAACAATAAAATATGCTGGAGGTGCCTTCTATTTAATCCTTCTGCCACTCTTCCAACGATAAGTTTCTGTAGATTGGGATTTAACGTAACATCAAAATTTAGTTCAACACTTTCCAAGAAGAAATAAAAGAAGCCGTATTATACAATATAGGTAAAATATATTTACATTGAAACAGTGCTAAAACGTTACAAACTGTGCTGAATGTACAAGATGACAGTCAGTAAGATGTGATTGTGGACACAGCTCTTGGAAATTAGCTGTTTCTTAGTGTATTTGTGAGTGCCCAGATAGCCCTGCACTTTTTTTCAGATGGTAAAAAGTAAAAAAGACCTTGGGGAGGTCAGTCCCAATGACCATGTGATGCAGATCTTTCCTTTCGGAGACTGACAGCACATTTGCTTAGTGACTGATACCAGCACCAATGGACGACAATGGGACCAGTTCAATGGGATTAGTTTAATATGCAGATAGCCATCGCCAGGAATGCCCATCCCTGAACTGAGGAGTGGCTTCAGAGTACACCTCTCACCACCTTACAATGCTGCAATCGCATCTATTGCCCAATCCTGTGTGAATGGCAAGCATGGCCATTATAATTAATGGCCTTCCTTTCTGAGACTGCCCAGCTGGAATTTCAACAATCATGCAGCTAAACAGGATGCCCTCAGTGTTGCTGCAGTTGAAGTTCACCATGAATCTGGTTGATCAGGTTGAGTCTGTTTCCGCTTCCTCAGGAAATACAGTCACTGTTGTGCCATCAGGTGTTAAAAGACCATGTCATGTGCCTGCTTTTGTGGAACATCACATACTCCACATGTTCCACTTTGTGGGAAACATGGAGGAGGAGGCAATCTTACTAGTTTGTTCTCCTGAAGTTCACAACAATATAATTATTTAGATTAAAGCATATTTAATTAGTATCTTTCAGTATTCTTTAGTATATATAATGCAAGAATGTGCATAAAGTAAGTTAGTAATTATCTGGCCAATTAACACATTATTTCGTATTGTTGATTTCACCCTTTTTTTAAAAACAGGTGTCATGAAAAGGCTGCACATTTTTTTGCATGTGTCTGATTTCAAATGAAGCACAACATATTCTATACTTTGAATCAATTAAGGTTTCAGTTAAGAAAATTTCAATTTGTTTCTTTGTATACTTCTATGAGTTTACTGTATTTAGTTAACACAAATCTTCCTAAAAGATTTGGCATGCCTAATTCCAGAGCATGGTATAGCTAAAGGTTTATACAAACTATAAGTCTCTCTCGAGTATTTTCAACAAGGTGTTACCAAATGTACTTTACGAAATATGGGAGGTAAGTCAGTAAAAACGTTTTTGTCCTATTGTGGGAAAAACTCAGTTTGAAACGCCTGTCATTGTTTTGGTCCGTGACTCAGTTTTACCTTGAAGCCATAACCTGTCATGCTAACTCAATTTGGATTTTGTCTCAGGTGTTTTAGTTGTTACCTGATGAAAGAAAATTTGCAAGTTAGAAGACACAGATCTGATTTTTCCCCACTAACTGAATACAACCAGAGATACACACTGGTTGTGACTTACTATTCTGCATTCTCTGTATGATGTGTGTAGTACCAGCTTTGGAATGCTTGTCATGTTTGAAACAGCTGTCATGAATGGCATTTAGGGTAGAGGTCAGTGTGTGCATGTGTGGGCATGCATGTTTGCTAAGAGTCTGCTAGTAGACCTTAATGGTGTGTAATTTGGCCTCATGCCACCTTTGTTCATAAACATATCTTTTAACTTGTATGATATGCTGGTGCCACTGTTCCATTAAAAAAAAAAAAGTCAAATGACATTTGAGAGCACTAAATGAACTGCTTAATTAACAGTACATTAACATTAAGTAATGTTAAATATTAATAATATACATGCAATAATGTTACTATGGAAATCTCTTAACATTTCTGCACAAACTTCTTTTGCACAGTCCAGAATCTAATTCCCTAATTTGCCTTTTGCCAGGTGCATCTCTACACTATTTGTCGTACTGGGGAACACAACAAGTAAACTTGTTAAACATTAAATAGATTAAGTGGTTTAACACTTGTCTGAGCGTGTGTGTATGTATATGAATGTATGTGTATATATATGTATATACAAGTGAAGAGGTAAAACTTTGTAAGGAAAAACATGACTAAGAAATGCCAGCATGTGTAGTTGCAGAGTATTTGGTATATGTTTGTCCTAGTGTGTGCTTTAAAAGTAAAATATGTAATATTATAGGGAGATCTTTATATACATATATATATATATATCGGGATGTTAGTGTTGCAACCCGTGCTGTCACACATATAAAGATAATATTACATATTTTACTTTCAAAGCACGCACTAAACAAACATATACCAAACACTCTCTGTTCCCTTTAAAAAATATACAACTACACATGCTGGCATTTCTTAGTAACGTTTTTCCTCTCCAC
Source organism: Parotocinclus spilosoma (assembly GCA_033117975.1). NCBI lineage: Eukaryota > Metazoa > Chordata > Actinopteri > Siluriformes > Loricariidae > Parotocinclus > Parotocinclus spilosoma. Next base: position 2,257 of record JAVSBV010017727.1, on the reverse strand, counting down.
TGTCACCCTAGGCTTGCTTAATTTGGGATTGGCCTTATAAAATAATATAATATTAAAAAGTTGCTTTGAGACAATGCTCCATTGTAAAAAGCGCCATACACAAATAAATCTGCTTTCAAATTGAATGCTAAACTGTTGTCCTAGCTGTGTTAATCTCATTCTTAAAGTTCCACTACACTGTTTAAAAGCAGTTAGCATGCAAACTAAATTCAAGAGCTTTCACTTTTACAGTGGTTAGGAATGGATGATAATTAACATTTTTGTTCGTGTTGTTCCATACTTGGTAGTACTGTGACACATTCTAATACATAAATACACTCTTTGTAACCTTTAGCCTAACTTTAATACCCAAGTTCACACATTTCAAAGTACAAATCACAGTGTTACAGCTGTTTTTAAGTCAAAATTGTCCATAAAACTAAATGTTTTCTGGCTCAGGCTTGCTGGCTACTAAAACAAAGTGAATGTTTAAACAATAAGGTTGGCTGGGATTCCATTAGATCAAGCTCGTGAACATACATCATCTATCTACTAATAGTAAAAGCGAATACTTTATGAAATGCATATAATTAGTAATGGATACTGGACAAAAGTATACATTTCATTTCCATGTGTTTGGCAATAAACAGTAACAAAAGAACTGCTGCCAAAAGTCACAGGGCATGTCTCATGCTGCGTAGTGAACTTTTTGCAAAGGCTGCCAAAACCATTGTAGCCTTTGTATGATCACTACATGACCAGGTGTAACAGTCCAGGTTTCTCTGAATTTGACTATGAGGGATGTAACAGTGCTGTGTGAAATTGGTGATCTTTCTGAGTGTCTGTTGTTAAGGTCTGTGGCTATGATACAGCAGCTGTGTTCCCCAGACATCAGAATCATCAATTCCATCTTCACTTACCTGTGATGAACAACAAAAGTTTAGTAATTTCTCTGTTGATAACTTGTGATGATCTGCTACATGAACACCTTCCTTGCCCTTGATCCAATATGGTGGCTTTCAAGATGTTCCAGGCATATCCTCACCCATTACTTGCCGAGGTATTCAGTTTCACTTTTGTTTCTGAAATAAAAGGGTGTCCTGCATCTTTTGACTCACCCTGTAAAAGGTTATGGTTTTAGTATGCTCAACCAGTAATACTAAGAATGGCCTATATGTGTAGTTGATAGACAGATATAGTGGTGTGTGTATAGTGTGTACTTTTCCTCATTTAATTATCATAATAGAGAAGCAATTGTATTTCATATTACAGTTGAATTTAAAATCAAGCTTTGGGCAATTAAGGCACCATATATAGTACATCTTAAATACATTAATTGTAACAGTTTAATATCAAATGTGTGTGGCATCTGGCAGTGGACCAAACCACTGTGAAGCATAAAAAGGTGGGAATGCAATCCTTAAATACTTGAAAATTATTTTTAGTGTTTCTATAATAATTCGAAGTTCTTTTAATGCATCCCATTGAGCAAAGGCATGTCCGAAAGACGTCAATATAAACGCAGAGAAGCCAGAATGAAAGTTTTTGCAAAGTCTTTTAGACAGCTTATACTTTAACGACCAAAATGAAATGAAGTGGATGGAGTTTAGAATGAACGCTTTTTTCAACATCTTTTTAAAACATATACAAAGCCCAATACAATAAAATATAGTAAGATGAAATACAAAATTTCATTTAGATCATTGAGATGTGGCTGAATGGGAGATTGACAGCTTGAAATGGCATCTGATAAACTGCAGGAATTGCATGATGTAATCATCTGATCATGTCAACATGGAGCAGAATCTCAAAGGAATGTTTACAACATGTTGTGAAATCTACACCATGAAGCACTGAGGCTGAGAGCAAATGGAGGCTCTACCAAGTGTTAGTGTTCCTAATAATGTATGCATTGAGTATACAAAGCGTATTCCAAAATAGTTGGGACACTAAACAAATTGTGAATAAAAACTGAATGCAATAATGTGGAGATGGCAACATATAATATTATACTTTATTGAATACGTTATGCGTTAAACTATTTTATTCAGAATAGAACATAGATGAGAGATCAAAAGTAAATTTTAAAGGAAAAATATGTTGCTTTAAAATTCCATAGTGTCAACAAATCCCAAAAAAGTTGGGACAAGTAGCAATAAGTGTCTGGAAAAAGGAAATTGAGCATATAACAAACAGCTGGGAGACCAATTAACACTAATTAGGTCAATTGACAACATGATTGGGTATAAAAAGAGCTTCTCAGAGTGTCAGTGTCTCT
>JAVSBV010017707.1:0-12224 GCA_033117975.1 Parotocinclus spilosoma | reverse complement strand
TCTCTCTCTCTCTCTCTCTCTCTCTCTCTCTCTCTCTCTCTCTCTCTCTCTCTCTCTCTCTTTCTCTCTGTCTCTCTTTGTGTGTCTCTCTCTCTGTTTCTCGCTCTCTCTCTCTCTCTTTATATTTCTCTCTTTCTCTCTCTCTCTCTCTCTTTCTCTCTCTCTCTCTCTCTCTCTCTCTCTCTCTACGGTTGGCAGTAATGTATGTAGACACGACTTCTAATTAGCGATCTCTGTTATTTTAGCCTCGCTGTTAATGAAGCATTCAGGAATGGAATCTCCATAAACAAACAGTGGCAGTAGAATGAGCTGTACCAAACACCTCAGTGACTCTCACTATAACATGTTCATTCATTTTCTGGCACAGACTTCACAAGACTCTGACGCCGTTTAACGAACACACAACCAACATCCGGTCACTGTAACGACGATCATAACACATTTTGACCCCAAATTGAAGTTTCAGATTCCGCTGGAAAAAAAAATATTAAGATACCAAAGGCTGTTGTAGAAGATTTTGGAGCGTCCAGATCAATAGAAGAAGCTCGTGCAGTAAGAGTCCTCCATCCCCTACTCTACGACTCGAGCAGTACTAGCAGCTGGAGGGCTGTTGCTATTTATTTACACCGTTCTCAGGTTTTGCCAAGATCTCTCCATGCCTCCATGTCCACCCCCTCAGTTTTCGACTTTCTCCTGCTTTATCCGCTGTTTACCTGCTGCACTGGAATTAATGCAAAACTGTCAGCAGAACGACCAAAGTTTTTCGCCCGCGCCGAAGAAAGCGGGAGGGTAATAAAATCACGCGCCTGTGCGAAGAACATCTGGAGCATAGCGCCGAGCCAGATGTGAAATATCTGAAGGATAGGGTTCTTCAAACTACTGCACACACAGCTAAAACAACAACGCTAAAAGGTGGCCTAAGACTTTCGCTTTTTAAGACTCTGTTGTCCGGTTATAGATCGGGCAAACAGCAAAAGATTTGAGCTTTCTGTGATGATAACTTTTGAACCACAAGAGATATTGCAAATCTGATTAGGACGAACGATTTAGGAGACAATTCTCGTCTTTTTTGATATGCGACATGACCACCTTTCAATGGGGGCAAAGAAAAATGAGTACTACTTACAATAGGACAGGCACATGTGCTAACATATGTCAACCTTAGAACAGTCTGTAGTTGAAACGGAACGGAAAGGAAACGAGTTTTTGAGTGAATGGCAGCTTTGTGCTCTTTAACTCCCACCTATGCTCGTTGAGCACAGTACTGGATCTGTTTAACGTCAGCAGTGGCTGGAGACATTTTTATCTCCTAATATTATTTAATATAATATAATTTAAGACCTCGAGCGTTAAAACGTACAGACGTTGGTCGAATGGGCATCAACGTTTAGGCAGTTTCTCCTTGCCACCGCCGTTCTAGGCTTGCTCAATTTGGGACTGGCTTTTTTTTTTTATTGTAGTAGAACGTCCAAAATTATGTTCCACCTCTCCTGGATGCGGTTTCCACTCGGGTGCAGTGGATGAACCGAAACGCCTGCAATCAACGTCATCGAGGTAACATGAGACAACCCCCCCTCGCCACAACACTTGGACTGTCCCGAGTGCTCCAGCGTTTCGATTACCATAAGCAATCACTAAACACCCCCCCTCCCCCCCGTCTTAAAAACGGCTTCTGACAGCTCGAACATATTTTAGACAAATTACACAAAAGGCCCACCTCTCCATCACCATCACCCCCCCCTCCCACCCCCCAACTCTAAGTGCCTAATTAGCATAAATAGGGCCAATTACCGTGTCCACTCTCTCTAAAAGGATTGAAAACCGTGTTGTTGTTTTTTTGCAGCCATTTCCATTCCTGCAAGATTAAAGTCGAGGGAGGCTTGTAAAAAGGAACGGCAAAAGTGTACGGAAAACAAAGACGAGCTCGTACCCATTCCATAATGTGTGTGCACGTCTGTCCAAAAAGACAGAATGATTCATTAGCCTTCCTGTGCGGTTACCGTTCACACACCGTGTTAGCGTCAGAACCCTGGCACAAAGACTTTCAGACAGGCAACCCCCAGAAGACTGCCGAGACCTGGAGCAGAATATTAAATGCCTCCTGCTACTATGGGTTAGCACAGCGAGTGCCGCGGAGGCGGCGACGGGGTCGCCGAAACGTCTACGGGAAACAAAACGAGGAGCGGCAAATTAGCAGAACGTTATCAGATTGAGCCAGACTTTTGATCTCTGGCTCATTAAGGAGGCATAAACCGGACATAGAGCTGGCGGAAGACCAGTGGTTCGAGTAGAAAAATGGGCGTGTGCGCCCTCTGTTGGTAGTGTGAGGAAATACAGCATGTGTGCGTGGACTTTGTGATCGACGGTATTATTAGAACTTAAAGGCTTTTTCGAGTTTAAGTTCAGTCAGTTTAGGCAACACCCTCATGCTTCTTATTGTAAGAAATAACAACAGGAAATAAAGATTTGCCTTTTTACACCCACATCGCCTGAAAGCCAGTGCGGAAAACTGTAGTGTTTTTTAAAGTGGGCTCATTCCCTCTTGGTTGTGTGCAGCCAATGAGGTCTTTACGAGGTTTCTTTCTTTCTGTTAATGCTCGGTCGCAAAAATTGATCACAAGTGTTTATGCGTTCTAAAAGTTACCGTTATTAAGTTAATTGTGACGCAGGAACTGTTTTCGTGTGTGTGCTATTGCAATATTACGCATTCAGTTGACCCGTTTTAATTAAATGTTGTCCAGTCACAAGCTGAATGTGCTACATCAGAGGTCTTACGCAGAAGAATTTTTATATATTTATATTATATATAATTTTATATAATTTTTATATTAGTCATCATACGATCATATCATGTTTTCTTATCTTGTGTTCCTCAAAAAAAAAAAAAAAAAAAGGCCAAAATTCACGTGAATTCTACTTTATACACTCATGCAAAGGGCGTGAACACTCAGTGGACCAATCAGTAACTTCGGTTAGTAGGCAGCAGGAGGACTGACTCTGTCCCTGGACACAAAAGGGTCAAAATCACTTAATTTGGGTCTAAAAAGGGTTGTGCACTGTGGAATTTTTCGGCACCTCAGAGGCATCGGGCCATGCATTGAGGTAAGGACGGGTCGGAGCTGGAGCCCATGTTGGTTTGAGCCAAAGAGAACATGACACGCTGATCTGGGAGGCTGCAGACCCACATTTTCAACAGCTGCTCACAAATTAGCCATCAAATCCAACAGAAGACGAGCCAGCTCCGCCCCAGTCAGCCTGCCTGGACTGGCTGTCCCACAAACACACAACGCTCGGGCGTTAGTTTGGACCGAATCAAGACTGTGAAGGAGAACAGAAGCGGAACAGCAGGAGGCTTCGTTTTGGGCTCATTTCGATCTGATCTGATGTTCTTAAAATGAACACGTCACCCCATCTCATCTCGATATCCCCCCCCCCTCGTTCTGTCGGGGTAAAGCGAGATTAAAAACGGCAGTATCGTTCCATTTCAAGGTCAGGGCTGGAATTTATTCAAGAATATGTCCCAAAATGAGAACAAGGCTGACCTTTGGATATCCCATCATGCCGTATCCTGGGTTGCAGTCGTCTTTTCTTATTTCTTCTATGGCAAGTGATTGTGGTCGTGTCCTACTTTCCTTTTCTAGCCAGAACAGAAATAAACAAAACTCGCCGGCTGCACACAGCCAAGAGAGAATGAGTCCACTTGAAGAAATACACATTTTTAAATATGACCAGCTGTCTTAAGTGTATCAAGCTAGGGGACTTTTATTTCCTTTTATAATATGTACCAACAGGGACGGTCGGACGGCACCGAAAGTCTGAGACCCCCAGTGAAAATGGCATTTTCTTACATTTAACGCAACGTTACTTGAAAGCTTTGCAACACGTCATCGAAAACCAAAGTAAATCGAGGTGTGCTGATGGTTTTGGATGATAACCCTATCACATTTATGGGGGCACTTAAAAGCAGAAAAAGCCAAGCATTCAGCAAAGGCTGTGTGATTTGAAATGGAAACTTCACCGACAGATTCTTTGGTTCTTTGTTGGTACGTGCTTGTATGAAGGTCAGAACTGGGCCCAGTCACGATCTCTCTGACCAGTAATAAAGCACAAGGACCTGACATGTCACATTAAAGACCAGCAGTAGTTTGAGCCATGACCCTGCCACTCCAAGCCATTAACCCGTAAAGCCGTGTCATGAACCGTCCAACCTCGGTTAGACGCTACGATGAACTGGAGGTACTGACATCATATGACAGGTGAGCAGAGCACATGCCCCACTAACCCAGCTTTCTTATTTACTTTACGCTGCGCTCGTAGTACAACTAAATGACTTTCACGCACAAACAACCCGCCACGGCAGGGCTCATTCTGTACTACAGGTGTGCACCGGGTCGTTGACCGAAATGGACCTTCCCATAGCCACCTAGCATTTTTTGTTCTTAAAATAAAATATTTTCACAAAACTGTACACAATCTATAATGGTGGCACAATACTTATGCACAATGCCTGTGCTTTAGATGCAATGAACCTGTTGTTTTATTGAGATGTTCAAGATCAACTGGGTTGTCGCGAATGAAAATAGTTTCCCGAAAATAGTGATCCGCTTGCTGCATAAAATAAAATATAAATGACATAGAATGTAAACATTAAACATGTATGTTTAGTGTTTTTATATCATATACATACACGGTGTATATATTTATTTTAATTCATATTACATAAATAATTTATATTGTAACATATATATAATATACATCTATTTAATATATAAAAATGTAATTAAAAATATATATTATAATATAAATTATATATGTCATATTTTTTAAAGGATTTTAAAATATGTGTGTAATTAATTGACTTCTATAAAAAGCATTAAACAAACTGATTTAATAGTTTATTTATTTATGTTGTTTTTTTACACTGCTCACAAAAATTTGCGGATATTTTATTTTATTATTTATCTAATTTTATTATAAATATAATTTATATATTATATTTTATTTCACTTTATTATATATATATATATATATATATGTATTTTTTTTTTAAATTATTATTATTATTTTATGAAATATCTTTGTATATCTTAAATATGTTTGTGAGCAGTGTAAATATTAAAATTGACACTTAGTTTACATTTAATACAATAATAATTAGAATAATTAATTATAATAATAATGACATTTTAATGCAATAATTACATTTTATACCCTTAATTATTCAAATTAAAACTATTTAGTTTACTTACTTAGTTTTTCCCAACATAATGCGATATTAACTTGATTAAAAAATGAAACTAGACCTTGTTGGCTAAAACCACAGGCTGTACGACCGGGTAAGAATTTGTTCAAACAGTTTTAAAGCATTCCATGAGATACAAGCAAAAGTGCTCGTGATCCTAAATCAGTGTTACCCATCAATCCTAGGCTCTAAAACCAGCATCATGGTGGTGAGCACGTGCGCGGTGTATCACTTGATCGTTTACCGGTGATTCCGTTCCCTCGCTGGCGCACAGAGGTCCTCGGAAAACTCCCTTGATGCTCCGGAGATGTCCGTTGCTCAGGTGCGTGGAGCTGATCACCAGGTAGTAGCACGCCATCCGCGCCGTGGCCCATCGGCTCCGGGACTGAGCTCGTGCGGCTTCAGGGTTAACCGTGTTCCGTACGGGAGGGGAAGCTCTCAGAGTCGGAACATCTCCTGCGCCAGCCAGGACGCAAGTGAGCAACCGAGAGGATTTGTCCAAATTGAACTTGGTGGCTCGGGTCCTCCTCCTCCTCCTTCTTCTCCTTCTCCTTCTCCTTCTCCTTCTCCTCCTGCTTTAAGTGCGTTCTTAAATGTTCACACCGAACCCCGGACTTTGGTCCTCCAGTTGAGGCAGTCTGGCACGCTGGATGCGCACCGATGGATTTAAAGCCTCTCGGATCTGATCAGCTCGTGCCCTGCGGTGGAGATCCGACCTGTTCTTGGTTTCTTGGTACGCCAGAGCGTTTTCTGGTTTGGTTTGGTTTGCAGAAGAGAAAGAAGTTTAATCCTAGTGCGCGGCTCAAGTGCCTTGGAGGTGATGTGTTGCGCATCTCTCATCGTTTTGCGCCTCCAGGCTCTTGAGGTTGCTCTCAGATGCGCGCTGCAAATGCAAATCTCTCTCTCTCTCTCTCTCTCTCTCTCTCTCTCTCTCTCTCTCTCTCTCTCTGTTTAAAGGGCGAGCTGTAAACAAACGCACGCGGCGCAACCTGAAAGTCTCCTCTATTTAATCCATGGCGACAAAAAAAATGTCAGAACGATAAGAACTAAAGGTGCTGGCTGGTGCAGACCAGATTTGCCAAACGATCTGGATTATTACCACGCACTCCGTGCCTCCTAATGCCCGCAAGCCGCGTGATTCCCCGGGTTTAAAAGCTGCTGCAGACAGCTGCGTCTGTCTGAAAGTTCTTTTGGAACAGAAACACTCGGGCTCGTATCAGACATGCGCACAAGTTCTTAACATGACCGGTCTGATGCCGAACAGCCCAGCTGGAAACAAAACAACCTGCAAAGGCCCAAAGCGAACGCGTTCAAAGGATGGGATTTTGTTCAGGGTTGCCAGATGTTCTTGCCAAAATCAGCCCCCCCCCCCCTCACAGTGAGCCCACAAAGCATCCCACATCCCAGTGGACTGAGCTTTAGGAAGAGCCCTGTTTTTGACCCAAACACTCTTCAGGGTGTGAGTTACGCAATAGCGTCAACAAGCCGCGGAGAAAACGACTCTGAAAACGTTCGGAACAACAAATTCAATGAGATGTCTAAGACGTCATCAACCTGCTGCCCATGCGCCTGACAACTCTAACCAAAAAAACGAGTCTTTCTTAAGCAATGAAGCTTCCAATAAAAGAAAAGTTCAACCAAAAGGATTCTGTACGCTGACATTTATCATTTTTAGACAGAAAGAAAAGAGTCAAGCGTTCGCTTTAAACAATCAGGAGACGGACTCGACCACGCAAATTTGCAATCGGCGCATGCCTACTTTTATTATTTTTATTATTGAGGCTAACGAGCTAGAAGGAAGAAGAGCTGCGTCTTCGTAACGCAGCCAGCGGAGTTCAATGGACTCATTACTCACAGTTACTGCAGGCTTCTCAGTTTCCTGTCTCTTAGGCCAGACCTTTTTAATTTTCTTGTTCCTCGGATGTTCCTACTTAAGAATCTACTGGGGGGGGGGAGGAAAAAAAAATAAAAATAAATCTTCATTTTTCAGCACTTTTCAGTTTCTCGAGGAATCAGTACAAGGAAGGAGGAAGAAACTACAAAATTTAAAAGTAAAATTTCTTTAACCTACCATTAAATTAAATTGAATCTGGAAAATAATTTAATGAACAGAAGAAAACCGTTGGCTCTCCACCGGAGGGCGGAAAAAGCTAAAAAAAAATTTTTATTTTTTTTATTTTAACCGTTGGTGCTGCGGCGGATCTGAGAAATACAAAAAAAAAATTTTTTATGGTGTATTTTTTAAAATATTATCGTCGGCGGATCCTCGAAACAAGCAATAAAAAAAGTCTGGCCTTACTGTCTGCTCATTGTCAATTCTATGGGAAATAGTTTGCGCCGTCATATAAAAGACTGTCTCGCTCTCTCTCTCTCTCCGTAAGTGTGTGTGTGTGTGTATGTGTGTGTCAAACTAACTGTTGGATATAAAGATATATTAAAGGCAAACGTTCTAGTTTGGTCTTATCCATCCCCAGAACTGTTTAGAGTTATGAGCTATGGCTCGGCACCATGTGACTTGGTTAGAGTTAAATTGAAGATTTTAGTCACACTTGTTTAACTGTAGGTTCTCATGTGTGATGGATGGCCTGAAGCAGATTCTAACGTTTCTAAAGTAAGATCTAACGTAAGATTTAAAATATATAAGACACAGCTGTTCGTTTCGATCATTCGTACTGCACTCGGTCTAAAATTATGATAAACGATCACAGACACTCCTGTTCCAAAGTCAGCCTGAAAACATAATAAATGACCTGAGACGCGCCAAGACAAAACAAAGTTCTGAAGAACGATCTGGGGCCGGATTCACAACGTTCTTTTTGGAGAGGAGTGGCTTTCTCCCTGAAATCTTACCTCGCAGATCATTGTTGTTCAGTGTTCTCATGAGGGCAAATGTTTGCCAATGTGAAAGACCTTTAGTCTTATCCCTTTATTTTTGTGGCCACTGTTTATAGAACTGGACTTGAATGAGGCCACTTGATTGAAAAGACACGGCCGAAAATTACAAGATAGGTGTGATAGACATGCAGCTGTGGGATGTCCTGGAACAACAGACGGGCAAAGGACAGACTTTGGAAGAGCGAGATTTCAGCTGAACGGATTAAGGGATTTGCTTGTTTTTGTTATTGACGCTTTTTTTTTAGGATGTCACAATAACTGCTGTGCAAACGTTTTAAGTCACTATTCGATGAGCTTCTAGAACGTTTCAAGCCACTGATTTTCAAGCCTTTGCATCCCATTCTTATTCTTAAAATAGTGTTTTTTTGGGACGCCCACCGTCCAAGACCATTCCTGATCAAAAGGGTCAACTTGATGCATCCTGATGAAGCTGCTATTGCTCATGACTACGAGGAGCTCATGCCACTGTGGAGCACTTTTTCAACAGTGCATCCAAATTTCTGCATTCTTTATAACTGGCTGAATTCTAAAGAAACTTGGAAATAATAACAATAATATATGGTCATTTTACTACAGTATTGCCAACCCAAGCGTATATCCAAACCAATCGAAGGGTGGCCTAAGACTTTTGCCCTGTACCACATGTGAACTGAAATTATTCTTGAACCTTTCGGGAGCGAAAAAAAGCTAGGTTTATTGGACAGACCCTCCCTATAAACTTCACAGACGGAATTCCAGCCCACCCTCACATATGTATTCACACATGCTAATGACTTACTGCAGCCATTTGGAAGAGGAATGAAGGTCGGCCGGGGCCCTGACAGAATTTGTACGTTTAAGCAAAACAAAGCGAAGAGCGCTGCACCTGTAAGCAATGATAGTGATGAAATATTCCGCAATCTAAATGGAAATGCCAGAGAAATTTACTGCCCTGCTCTTTGTTCTCGCTCGCACACAATTACAGGATTCACAATTCATTAGCTGTTTGTCCTAGTTCTGGTAAGCGTGAAGGGAGAGAGGGCTCCTGACATACGAGCCTTTCTGTGGCTGCAATACCTTTCCTGTTGCGCGTACAGTATTGTGCAAAAGTCTTAGGCCACCGTTCGACTAAATGGACTACGTACAAGCAGAACAATTTCTCGCTTTTGAATTTTTATATATGTAAACTGCTTCTATAGGCTACACTGGCAGGTATTTAGTATGACCTCCCCTTACGCTTAAGGAACAGCAGCGTCTGGCTGTATCGGGATGCCAAATTGAGCGTTTTCAAGTCCAGAGGAGCTTGATGTGGAGTGGTCTTTTTGGAAGGGGAGCAAACAAGAAAGCACTTTATCACAAAAAGAACGTGGTAGAAAGGTTTACAGTGTATGAAGCATGATGCATAGGTTATGCTGACTCTTACACACACACACACACACACACACACACACACATGACAAATGACTTGGGTCACAATGCATCATTATTAAACAGTACTGAATCTGACAGAGACCAACAAAAGCCAACATCCATCAATATCATAGGAAGAGCACATGGAGGCATCTCAGACAGACACACACACACACACTCACGCGGACAGACAGACACACACACACACACACACACACGGGGGCTTAAGTGAAGCCCTAAGATGAAAGGATTGGATTCGAGCAGGTGAATTTCATTCCGTCAGGCTTTATGTGGCTCGACTCTGACTGGGGATTTCATTACACACAGCCACTCCAGTGTATAAGAGACAAACGCGGGTTAAACTCCTAATAAATATAAAGCCTGTGTGCATGGGGGGGTTTGGGGTGTGTGGGGTTGGGGGTGTCACCAAAAAGGAGTTCGGATCGGATGAATCTTTATGCGAGCGATTACGGCATCAGAGTGAAATTATCCATTTATTAGGGATAGGGAAAAAAACAGGCCCTAGTACCCTGCTGGGCCGCCTCTAGCATGGGTACGAGACCAGATACGGGTAATGGAGGCTCGTTATTGTTTCCTGTAGCCAATTTTGGCCACAGATGACGCACCTGGAACGGCACACTACGGCTTAGTGGACAAGGTACTGGACTATGGGTCACAAAGTCCAGGGTTCAAATCCCACCTCCACTGTTTGCACCTTGAGCAAATCCCTTAAGCCACAATTGCCCCGCCACGAGCTGGCACCCTGTGCACCCGTGGTTCACCGTCTCGCCCGGTGCCCTGTGCTCCCAGTTCGACCCCTCTCAGCAAAAAAAACTTGCTACCAACAATAAATCTGGACGTCCAGATTGCACCGTCATTCACATGCCCCGATGCTGGAATCCCCTGGATTACTAACAGTAATTGGCAAATCATATGGACGGTGGCAGCACGGGAAACGGCGTGACGGTGTGAGCTGTATGGGACACATGCCAGGCGAGAGATTTTTTGTTGTTGTTCTGAAACGATTCTGGTGTGAGCTCGAGCTGCTGGAGAATGCACCACTTGAGGATTAGTCATTGTGTGGGTCTGAGAGAGGTTGTGTTTCCTTTTCCGCTGTATAAACCGTGCACCATTTACATTTTCTCCGTCTCTACATGTCGAAGGCGTGTACGTCCGCATTATGCAAATCCAAACGCAACAGTAAGCCTCTTAATGTCACCCAGCGCTGACGTGAGGGATCAGGTCCGACTTCCCCTACCCACAATGCTCCGTTTTAAGCCCGGAGATGAGAATATCGCTCGCTTCTCACAAAGAGTAAACCAACTTGCACAGAAACACGCCTCCTAGTCACCCTGCTGCATTTTTATAATTGAATTAGGTGCGTTTCATGTTATTCTATTTACACTTTTTTTGTACAACTGGGTTTAAAACTTGAAAGTTTGGCAACCCTTTAGAATTGCTCAAAATTACAGATTTTTCCTAAAAAAAATTGAAAAATAGATAAAGGGACTCCAGGTAAAGAAATTAAACAAATTTTAGTCTATTAATCTATTGTACTTGTACTTTTGTTTTTTACTGTGGGAAAATTATATATGTATATATAGTACTACAGATGAGGGAATATATATATATATATATTAAAGGGTGTACTATAAAAGTACATAAATTAAAAAAAGACAGAAATTTGTCTCATGTCTTTAACTGCATAACCTAACATTTTTTTGGAAAAAACAATATAATATATAAGAAAATTATATATATATATAGATATATCAAATTTATTTTTCCAAAATATATATATATATATATTTTTCAAATATATATATATATATATTTAAAAAAATATGTATATTTGTATATATTTAAAAAACATTAATTAATAAATAAATAAATATATATATGTATTTGTTTGGGTTTTTTTGTTTGTTTTTAAAAAAATATATACATATATATATTTTTTATTTCATTATTTCATCTATTTTTTTTATCATTGCTACAGTAAAAAAAAATGATTAAATAAGTTTGCTTAATGCTTTTTATAGAACTTTTCATAGAACTTCATTACACACACATTTTAAAATCATAATCTATAACACTTGGCTTCTGATAAATATCATATATAAATAAATAACATTTACTAACACTTAATCAGGATTTACTGCCAAAGCGAATGCTGCATCACCTGTGGTCCCATCACGCAATTAGAAGTAACAAATCGCGTTATATCAAATGAATTGAAGTACACAAACCATAGACTGTATCATTAGCGCTGTTCTTTTGTATCTCGGTTTCAGCTGGTTGTGTTCGTTCCCTCACACACCTCACATCAACAGCACATTTTACTATGCATAAACCGCCGGTGCGTTTCCAACAAATAGCTCTATTACGCAGTGAAACACACCTCATTTGGGCATTTCGCCACGAAAGCTGTTTCAAGAGGAAAAACAGGGCATTTTCCACTTGGACTAGCTTACAGATTTGGGGCCAAACTTCCCAGTGCTTGTGAGACTGGGTCCTAATGATCCCTCGTCACACACTGGGGATTCTCAGGCATGGAATTTGCATTTGTATTGCAAAGCTCTGATCTGGGGGAAAGCCTTACACAGCTGGATCTGCTCCCCGTCCGGGGTGCCTGGGTATTGGGGTATTGGGGTGGTATGGGGTATTGGGGTTTTTGGGGTATTGGGGTGGTATGGGG
>JAVSBV010017696.1:0-12225 GCA_033117975.1 Parotocinclus spilosoma | reverse complement strand
GTTTTTGTCTGCGGTGTTGTGTTCGCTGTTTGTGAAAGTTTCGTTATAAACTGAATTCATTCAAGCCCTACGATGCCCAAACGTTCTGCAAGTTCTATGGCTAAAATGGTGTATAAATAAATAAAGCGTCCCTACTTCACAGATTTTCGTCCTGGAATGTAACCCCCTGCAATAAACAAGGGAACACTGTATAATTTAAAGACCTTGTCTGTTAAAGTGAGCTTGATTGATTCTGATTAACGTTAAATAGTGCAATTCAAGTTTTTCAAACAAATTACAGTCATTCAATGCTAAATTGATGTCCACATGAAACCTGGAGCCTGATTTTCAGAGCAGAGCATTGCCCAGATCATCACATTCCCTCGTTGGGTATGGGATATACGATAGAGGCACCCTATTTCTCCTGCATAAAACATGTCGACTATGGGACACAACTGTTCATTTACCATCTAATGTATATAGATCTCTACAGGCAGAGTTATATTGAGATAATCAACATTTATTCATTCTGTGAGTTGTCATAATGTTTTGACTCAACTGTGCAAATAGCCGTCACGTGGCATTTATTTACTCTCCGAGCCCTGAGCCATTTGGGATTTAATATAACTCAATTTAGTTTGATAAATTATGCAAACATGTCACGCAAACGAATTTCGAAAGCATTATTACACTGCCTACGAGTTGGGTGGAATCTGATGAAACACAGCTTGTGTAAGCAATGCAAAAATAGCTCTCAAATTTGAAATCCTAAGCTAGTCAGCAGGGAGTTTCTATCACAGCAGCTTTTGTTAACCTAGAAGCAGTAATGGTTGCTTAGCAAGGGTTAAAGCAGAAAATAATTTCAGGTGCAGATATAAGCAATATTATAGTAATATTATTAGTAATGAGGCATTACAACTTTCACATATATAGAGTATTGTATTATATAGAGTATAAGTTCTTAGGTCACCATTAGATTAGATTGTTTCAGCAGTGGCATAATGAACATGTAAACTAATTTTGGTGGCAAGTATTTAGTGATTTCCCCTTACACTTCAGCCAATGCCAAGTTGACCCATGCCACATGCTGTCCAATGAACCTTGATCAAGAATTGCCTTTTTGCAAGGATAGCAGCCATGAAATCACTTCCGAATTTGAATTTTTGGTCAAAAGTGTTGTATATGCCTGTGTTTTCTTTGCTAAAACAATAAATCTGATTGATTGTGACCTTAGACTTTTGCACAGTACTGTATAGAGATGCATGTGGCTATCGTGTTCTATAATCTACACTCTCAGAAATGACTGTTCAGTTTATTCCATCTCAGTTAATGTAATCAAGCTAAATATATCGTTAATGGAAAGTTGCTGTAATACACAGTCTATTCAGGGATGAAAGTAATTACTGTGTGTAAACACTGAGGCTTAATGTAGTGTAAGGACACAATTTCATAAAATGACTACCAGAGCATTAACCTTTGTTTTTATTTAGATTAAACTCAAGTATTTCAAATCAAATTTATCTGTTGTGGAAAAATGCATAATGTACATAATTATAAATGAAATAAGAAGAACACAAACTAGGAAGAGAATGAACTTCTTTAGGATGTGTTGGAAAGATGATGGTCCATTAGAGGTTTTCTAAGGTGTTGTTAATAGTGCATTTGTGAAATAAGCAAAAAATTGTAATTTGACCAGGAGTGCTCATAAGTTTGCATGCCCTATGACATTTGAGATTCATCCACAGACAGATGTGACTTTAGTGTTAATGTGAACTTGTGTACAGTACATTATATTTCTCACAGATGCACTTTAGTCACATAGATGCACTCAAGACGCAATTTAGCATTAGATAACCTATTGCATGTCTTTGGACTGTGGGAGGTAACTAGAGTACCCGGAGTAAACCCACACAGACACGGAGAGGACATGCAAACTACACACAGAAGGGACCCAGGCCCCAAATTGAACCTTCTTGCTTTGAGGCAATGTTGCTACTCACCAGGTTACCATGCCGGCCTATTTTTTTAAGTATATTCACTACTATTTCACATTTGGGCCAAAAATGTCAAAATGTTAACCTTTTAATATTTATGCGCTGCGTAATGCCAGTTCGGACAACATCCTGTTGTATATACGTCCGTGGTCTAAGGATACGAGTAATAAATGATATGGTTATTAATCTAATATATATTACCTTGATGGATACATTTGCTGTTTTAATGTAAAATAACAGTACAGTCTAGTGCAGAACGATTTATTAAATGCACGTGGCATCTGCGTGAACAAACTGAATGCTGAGCAACGTTTATCTAGTGTTGCACAAGAATATTGATGATGGTAATGAGCAGCTGTCGCCGCTCCATTTTTGTTTTAGAATTGGTGTTTGTTTCTGTTACACCGTGAGGGAAGACGCAAGTGGAGTCAATTTCTGAGCCTTTGTGAAATACAAGGTGGTGTATTTTAAAATAAAATATAAGCTATTAAGAACTCAGTACCACATAAGCATGATCATGATATATCTACAAGAGTGCTTAGATATGCTTCTGCATCATATTTTGTGAAGTTTGTTTGTTTATGTAACGTCAAGTGTTGGCTACCTCATAACTGTAGAGACCCTCGGTTCAGCCTCAATCTCGGTCTGGCTTACTTGTATGGTCTTTGTCCATCCTGTGTTAGGGAGGGTTTACCCTGGGTACTTCTGAACATATTATTATAATCTTTCATTTATGATTTTTATTTTGGGTACTCCAGAACGTACTAATGTAATTTTCAGTTTGTTTGTTTGGTTATTTATTGTCACATCAGCATCAATGGCTATTCATGACAGGAGCATGGGTATAACGATCTTAGTCGAAAACACACACACTGGGTAGTTTAGAGTGGCCAGTTAACTTATCTCATCTTTTGAAGTAGAACGAAAACTTTGGAGTACCTGAAGTAACCCATGTTGAGAAAAACACGTACGCAGAGACTGAGGTCGAGATCACACCGGGAATCTCTGGAATTGTGTGGCGTCTAAACTAACTGCTCTAGCCACCGTGCCACCCTATTTTGCGAAATTTCCAAATGATCTGCTTCCTAATTTTCAGCGTATAGACATAATCCTTGCTTCATTTAGCAGTGAATAAATATGGAGCAAGTGTTCAACTCAATGTTAATTGCACCAATTGTTGTGACATGGCATAACCATCTTGAATAGAAGCGTCTGTTGTACTTCTGTCTGCATGTGAGGTTTTCTTATTTCACTCTTAGTGTCTGTGGAATAAACAATTGAATTTAGATTTTTCTCCTGCAGACCTTGTAGCATATCTATTAAAATCCTGCCCAGTGTATCAGCACAAGAGGACAACCGCAGTGTTCATCAGTCAATTCTGAACTCTTTACTGCCGATTCTCTGCGGTCATATTTGTACCTCTTAGTTTGTACGGACCCCCAGGCATGAGGAACTTTATAAGACAAGAGTCTGGTATGCATACGAAGGCAGGAGTGTGTGTCTTTCAGGGACCCATAGTGTTAAATAGCCTTGAGAGGATAACGGTTTCTGCCCAAGCTGCTCTTGAGGTTCTCACTGCACTTTCTAAATAAAGAAATTTACATTAGGGTGGTGATTTTTATGACTGGAATTACACAAAGGTGTGACTTGAACTCGAACATTTGCAGCGCTGAGGAAGTTTTGTTGACTTCGATGAAGACCTTTTCCCTCGGCTAAAGTGTTTTGGTTTTTTTTGTTTTGTTTTTTTACTTTTTTTTTTTACTTTTTTTTTTTACACTTACATTTTCAGCATTTAGCAGACGCCCTTATCCAGAGCGACTTACAACTTATACAATCTTACAATTCAAGCAATAGTGGATTAAGGGCCTTGCTTAAGGACCCAATTGTGGCAACTTGGCAGAGGTGGGATTTGAACCCAGAACCTTCAGGTCCAGAGTCCAGTGCCTTAACCAGTCCAGTTTTTTTCCCTTATGCTTCCATTTCGTGGCCATATGATCCCAGTTAATCTCATTCTATCCTTTAATTCTACATGTTAGCATATTAGTGGTGTTAAGTCTAATGCACTGTTTTCATGACTCCTGGTAGACCTGCTGAGGAATGCTGGTAAGTCTTGCATCACCTCCACTTGTTTCCATCTGACAGATTGTTTTAGTTGACCCAAACATCTGCATGATGGGTCTCTGCAGAGAGATAAAGTCTATGAGGAGTTATTTGAAATGTTTTATCAGGGGAGCTCCAACTATCTTGACCTGCACAAACACAGCCGAACTTGTTTTGCACCATGGGATGGGGGTTGTAGGTTAAGGTATGCAACCATATCGTTGCGTTACTGCATCTGGGTACTAAGATTTAGGAATGTGATTGAATTTTCAGAAACTCAAGGAGAAGTGAACAGATGACAAGTAAATACAGGTGCTACCCAATTTACAATAGAAATATGATCAAATAAACCCATCGTACGGCCAATGTAAACCAGAGGGTTTAATATATACTGTATATATTGCTGAGTAGCCTACATTAAACAAGCTTACAATGCATATTAACCTACAGTTTTGCAAAATCATTAACCCAAAGCTTATTGTATAAGATGTTAATGTAATTTAGTGAATCATGTATTGAAAGTAAATGCCCCATCAGCATGCCCGTAGCCCTGCTCCTCAGAGAGCTTACTGTTTACTGCTACTCTAATGCCCAGGATACGTAGGAGAGTAACATATGGTGTATTGCCTGCTTGGGAAAATGTAAATTAAAAAATTAAAAAAATTGTAATACAGTTTCCGCTGAATGTGTTTTATGTGCGTTATTGGAATCCCAAGGTAAAGTTTAAAAATCCTAAATTAGACCCTCATAAATTGGGGAACGCCTGTAACCATATGTTCACCTTAAACACTGACATTCAATGTATTCAAACTAAACCTGAGTTGATAATATATATTGCATAATTAATATTTCTTGATTTTGATAAGCACCAATATTTAAATTATCTTGAATTCATGTGCCATATTTTTTTTTTGTTTTTTTATACTTTAACTTTTTCTGCTGTACTAAGATGGAGAACCACTAGGGATTCATATGCTGTCTGCTGAGGGACTTCACTCTTCATTAGTGAGAGATAAGATGCTCTCTAGGACAATAAAAATACTATTTTGACCGGTTTGACAGTGACCAGACGTTTGTAACAGTTTGTTGGCAGAAAGAGATAGGATAGGTGTAGGATATCAAACTGATATTAGCTTGACATCTCAAGATTCGCTTGTCAGTAAATCAGATGTTTTGCCAGTACACTGACTGAAATATGAACTTAACCAATTTAGTTACTGAGCTCACGTATTATAGTTATCATTAGTTTGCCATCATTAGATTTGGTTTTTTTTTATTTTTTTTTATTGGTATATATTACATATTACTGAACGAATACCTAGACTTTTCAGAATTTGATTAGTCGCTCCATAATACACTTCTCCAATATTCTCCAATCCTCATTCCAGTCTTTGAGTTTAAGCCTATCTTAGCCTTTTCATCATTTTTTTGCTACCCTTCCAAAATCACAGTTCCTGATCAAGCTGCTTTGGACTGTAGAAGGGTCAACTTGGCATCCTGATTAAGCTGTCAGATGATGCTATTGCTCAGGTCTAAGGGGAGGTCACACTGATGCGTTTACTACACTGCTCACAAAAATTAGGAAATATTTTATTATAGGATATTACATTTTGAAGAATCCCATAATTTTGTGAGCATTATACTTGTAAAATAGTTTATTAATGCATACAGTCTTTTCTGGTTATATCATAATAAAGCCTGAAAAATTATTAGATATGGTCATTATAGCGTTGCTAAAAATAATGGTGCATCTAATCTAATGGTGGCCTAAGACTTTTGCACAGCACTGTGTGTGATATTGGAAGTTAAACCGGGTGATAGTTTAATTAATTATAATTATGCTACCACTTATGATGTAATAATGTCCATTATACAATTAGGTGTAATTTTTATGTGGTAATCGTTTGTCTAAATTTTCCTCTGCCCAAACCTGATTTAAATATGACTGACAGTTATCCGTATTGCTTGCGCTTTGCTTTATCACCTCCATTTGTCTGAGTATCTAGACAGTATTTCTCCCCTGAACATATTTCACTGTCAGTTCTCTGAATGTGAGCACAAATTGGCCAAACACCAAAACATATATTCTGCCTGGAAATCATTCTTCCCTTTTAAAAGCACAGTATGACTTTTTGAAAGCATTTGGGAGCATCTGCTTCAGCTGACTTGTTTTGTCAGCCCTACAGGATGATAGAAGCATCCTCTGAGCATAATGAATGTGTTTTTTAGCATGTCATCCACCGGTTTTTGACGGGTACATAATACAAAATAAATACGCTAACCAATGAAATCTTCTGTTGCTCCTCTTTACAGTTCTTTTTCGACTGTTTTATTGAAGCGGCAAAAACAACCCTCATTAAAAAACCCTTTTAACTGGGGATGAGGTGTGAAGTGAGCCTCTAAGTGAACCAGTTCTGCCCTTGTTAGGAAGTACAGCATCATGGCAGTGTTTTTGCTACACTGCGAATTAAGAACAAGAACTTTGCATCAGCCCAATTGATTAATAGACCACCAGGGAATCTTGCAGTACTCCAAACTTCTGACATTGGATGCCTAGAGGTTCAAAAAGAAGAAACTTCATTATTATTATTATACTCATTCACAGCTTTATTTGTTTCATGATAGTTTATTATACTCATATTTCATACCATTATTATGCTTATACACCTGTATGATAATGTACTGCGCAGTACAGTTGCATCTGTTGGTGAAGAGACTTAAACTCTTAAGTCTGGTTAACAGACCAGTAGTGAACGATAACTGACTGGGAGCTGCATTACAAAAAAGGTGCATATACTGCATGTCAGAGCAGTTTCTCCAACATGGGGACCTGCTGATAGCTCTTGGCCGTACATTGTATCCCCAGTGGGACTGTAACGATGCTCTTTTCTCATGATTCAGTTAGATTTTCCCTTGATAATTGATTTTATATTTAATATATTTGACATTTTCGGGGCACGGAAAGTGGTGAAGTGGTTAGTGTAGTCATCTCATAGCTCTGAGATCCCCAATTTGATCCTGGATTGGCCAGGATTTTGCAATCAAAAGAAATGACTAGATGATTTATAATTGTAAACAAAATGCTACATCTTCACTGTATGTTAAGCCACGGACTGAAAACATTCCTTTTTAAAAAACAGTTTAAAATAATCTGTACTTTTCTTGTATCTAAATTTTAAGTCTTCAGTCCACTGCAATTAAGAAAAATTATGCATCTGCCTGAAAAAAAAAAAACAATTACCCCGTCCCATTCATTTTTTTTTTTTTTTTCATGATGTAGCTTTACACTATTTTATTAGATTTTTCATGGGGCGATACTGAAGATATGACACTTTGATACGATGTAAAGTAGTCGGTCTACAACTGGAATAACGGTGTAAATTTGCAGGGTTTAAATGAAAATGGCCAAATTGTGCCCCAAGTGTCAATATTTTGTGTGGCCAACATTATTCTGCCTTAACTATCTCTCTGGAATCTGATGAGATCATGGAGCTGGTGGATGTTAGAGACCTTTTGCTCCTCCCCAGGTGCTCAATAGGGTTAACGTCTGGAGACATGCTTGACCTTTACCCTCAGTTTCTTTAAGCAGGGCAGTGGTTGTCTTGGAGGTGTGTTTGGGTCATTATTATTTTTGAATACTTCCCTACAGCCCAGTTTTCAGAGAGAGGTGATCATGCTCTGCTTCAGTATGCCATATTAGATGTTGGCATTCATGGTTCCCTCAATTAACTGTAGCTCCTCAAACCCGTCAGCACTCATGCAGCCCCAAACCATGACATTCCCACCTTCCATACCTGACTGTAGGCAAGACGCACTTGTCTTTTTACCCCTCTCCTGGTTGCCACCACGCACGCTTGACACCATTTGAACCAGCTGCAGATGCCCTTATTTAAGCTGAGCAATCCAGTTTCTTAACATTGACCCACGTTTATAACAAATCTCCCCTCAATGCAAAATCCCATTTTGTAAACATTGTTAAGGTCACTCTGAGATGAAACAGTTTTATTTTTACATAATATCCCTTCTGTGTCATTTTGTTCCCAATTCAATAAGACCTGAGGGGTGCCCTATATATCTGCCTAAGCAAATTACTTCAATTTCCAGAAGCTTGTGTCAAACGGTGCTTTTCTATGCGGCGTTGTCATGAAAGTGGAGTTTGGACTGAGCGTCATGTTGAATTAGGATCAGCAGCAGTGATGTGGTACAGTGTGCATTGTACCTCACTGCTGGGTCTACATCCTGACTCTGGGTTGAACCCAATGGCAGGACCCAATTTAACTCCCAAGCTGAAATCTATTTAAACAGACACATGCTTCTTATTACGTGTGAATGGACTTATGGTTGTTTGCTCACTTGTTTATACAGAATGTGGAACAGTAAAATGAAAGTTGTTAAGTGTTGAGCAAGGTAGTTTAGTTTGTATGTCATGTGTTACATGTGTACGTTCCATATTTACAAACTATTATTTGTTGGTTAGCAGTATTTAAAGCTGCTGCACATACAGATTTTGGAAGCCCTTATACACAATTAATACAGAAGTGCATATTATTCTTCTTAATAAACATTACCTTATGCTGGTGTAAAGTCTCCAGCCCAAGATCACTTTTCAACTAAAACACAATACGTCAAGCAGTGTAAATAAGGAAAATGACAAGAAAAACACTTATTTTAAATATTTAAAAGCAAGTGCAATCTCTGCCCACTTAATTGAGAAGATCAAATATAAATATGCCTGATAAATATGATTATATTCAAGATTCAGGTTATCTTCATTAATGAGCTCTGTGAGGAGTTTGACTGAGATAAAGCTGTACCAAAATGAACAGAGGCCAGTGCCAACTACCAGCTCTCTCCCGTTCCAATAGTAAAACCTATGAGTTTTCTATCAACCTTCATGATTTTATCTTTGAGTCCAACACGACTATGTAAGTAAATTTTGCTGTTTGCAGTTTTTCCTGCTCAACATTTTACTCTATTTAGCCATTTCACATATGTACTTATCCGGAACCATTTAACAACTGAGTCTTACAAATCCATCAGCAGTGAGTTAAGGACCTTGCCAAGACTCCCAAGAGTATCTGCTTAGCAGAGAAGTGATTAGATTTGGGTATTTGTTTGCGTTTTAGCGTTTCTGATTTTGATTCTGCTTATCATTTCCAGTTCTTATCGATTCCAAGTTTAGATTCCAAAATGTGGCAAATGTTTAGATATAAAGAATATTTTATTTATTTTTTTAACTGTGATTCCTGGTTGATAGCTTTTTCAATAATAAGACGGGCTCGTTATCACAGGCTATAATGGACACGTTCTACTGAGTATGCTAGAGAGATGCTAGCACTTTCTGGTCACACTAGCTGGCTAATGCAGGAAAGTCTAAAATGCTTAATGTCATGTAGTCCACTGAAACAATGACCTAGGAACACCAAATGTATCTCAAATAACACTGGTTATAAGTACTTTCTTGTTGAAAGGTAAGGTTATCATTTTTACAATAAGCTTTTTCTGTCCATTGAAACCTATTATAAGTAAAAAGCTAAAACAATGACCTGGGGACACCAAATGTAATGTATAAATAAATTACCACTGGTAATTGAGTAGCAGTTTTTAATTAAGCGTTTTACTTATAATAGGTTTAAATTGGAAGAAAAAAGCTTCACCTAAGAAGGATTCATTTTGGATCATTTCAGCGGTAAAGATTACTTATAACCAGTAATAATTGATTAGGCATTTGCTAAGCATCTGACCAACGATTTGTTGTTAAAACCGTTAAAAGGTCCATTTTACAAACTTTGATTTGCACTTTTTGCCAAGGAATGTTTGACGCCAGTGCTTACAACCAGAGCGTGTAGTGTGTGTTTAACTTAAGCATAAAATTATTTCTTTGTCAGCAATGCTTGATCTAATATTTTCCCCTCTCCTTTAGCCCTCAGCCCTTGGATTTCCACCTTTTTCCACCCTGGTGTACGAGACTACTCCCAGCTCACGCTTGATCTTACCAGAAATGAACTGATAGTTGGAGCAAGGTAATGTTTCCAGTGTCCAGCACTGAATGCTGATGTTGTTCATTATTCAAATATATATACCCAGAATTAATTATTTTAAACTCCTGTACTACTTTCTGGGTATTGAAGATTGTCTGGATCTTCCACTATGATATAAATACACACTTTATTGCCTTCATCACCTAACTCGTATCCTTCTCCTCTTGCTCTGCAGAAACTACCTCTTTCGCCTGAACCTAAGCAACATTTCACTTATACAGGTAAGCAGCAGACGTTCCCAGTTTGCCCTCTCTATAAGGATTTTGACAGTAAGACATTTAAGCCTATGGGTTTTCACCGAGTGTGAGTGTGTTTAGCTTCCAGTCTCCTTTGGAAAGGCTTCAGAAGAACCAACCCTACTCTGAGAGTGACTGGGTTTCTCTTGAGCAGCTGCAGCATTTGATTTAAGCTTAACACTTTTGAACTTCCACTTCAAACCTTTAAAATGACTATGGATGAGCTTGTGAAGCAGACATGACTTATAATGTCATTTTATCTACACAGCCATCACCTGAAGAATTATCGTGCTCCAAATTCAATTCAAAATAGCTCATGTGAGCATCATATACCATCTATATTCCTCTGTAACAGCTCTGACCTTTGGATGGTGAGCATATCAGGGAAATATTAAATGAGTCGCTCCTCATTTTTACGCCTCTCAGCATTCTGTAGAATGGTGCTTCCAGTTTTAGGCTGACCATACACTAGAAGTTTTTAAAGACTAAAGTCTGACACACTCTCATGTCTACATGTTTGTCACAGGCGGTGATTTTGCAAAGACCGATGATCTTACTCGGTCACTAATTAATGCAACTAGATTCCTTTGAAATAGTTTCCCAGCATGCTGTTGGAAAAAAAGAACATGTCCTGTGATTTTATTTCTCTGCAATATGATTACCCAATAAGCATGCAATTTCTTTAATGTTGCATTAAAAAGACATGCAGAGACAATAAACTTAAATAAGCTTACATACAGTATATATAAAAGTCCAATGATTGGAAACTGAGGAGTTATCTAAAAATAATTATCTTATAAATATTGATTATTAAACATTCATAAGCATAATATATTAAACTACAGTTAGTCAAAATCATTAACATATAGCCTGTTTTATAATAAAGTCTCATTTATTAAACAATCTACAGAAAGTAATTAAAAATATTGTCATTATAGCGCTCATCGCTCCACTTTGCGTCACAGTTCCTCATTTAGCACGGGTGAGTGCAGGAGAGTCTTGTACCACTTGTTGCTTGCCAAGGAAAAAATAGAATTTCGGTAAGCAGAGTAGAGTATGTATGTGTATTTTTGGATTCCCAATATAATGTCAAAATATTGTCAGTTAGACCATCGTGTGTGTCTGTGTGTCTGTCCTTTGGGAATGACCCTGAGCCGTTCCTGTACTCGCTTTGTTGTTGTTAAAGAGCTGAAAAGCTCACTAACTGGTTGTCTACATCATTCACTATTTGCATGAGCCGAGGTTAACAACTTCCGATAATATTAAACATGGTTGATTTTTGTCGAAAGGTGAAGGCTATGAAAAGGCAGACTTGGCACAACCATCTTGCCCAGCTTAGTTTTGTTATGTTTTATTCCATTCCAATTCAGCCTGCATGACTTCACTTTCTGTGGGTGCTACAACTTTGGGACTAAACAAGACACATCTTACTTCATCTGAACTAACTGGAGCGTCACAATCAGTGCCAGGGTCAAAACTGATGAGAAGAGATGGCGCCGGCAGCTGATGTAGAATGTCTGTGCCTGACAGGAAGCTGATCGAGAATTGAAGAGAGACTGTGGTGTTAGGTCAGACTGCTGTCTCTCCATAAACTTGTGAAAGAACCAAACACCCTGATGTTTGTAATTATAAGAGCTGGATGTGCTGTGTTTTGTACAAAAGGTACCCGTCAGGTCATAATATACTTTTTATAGTGTTATGCAGACACTATAGGTGTCCTACATCTGTCCTTTGCAACTTCCTGTTCGCACATACCCCACTCTCTCTCTCTCTCTCTCTCTCTCTCTCTCTCTCTCTCTCTGTGTGTCTGTCTGTGTGTGTGTCTGTCTGTGTGTGTGTCTGTCTGTGTGTGTGTCTGTCTGTGTGTGTGTCTGT
>JAVSBV010017677.1:0-12226 GCA_033117975.1 Parotocinclus spilosoma | reverse complement strand
TAATAAACATTTAATATGTTACATAGCACGTCCCGTCTTCTAACATAGGGCATGCTCGTTTAATCGGACCAGCCGGTGATTAGGACCAAAACGATCACGTCCTGATGTGGTCCCATTAACCGGATTCGACTGTATTAATTAAAGCACAATGTGAAAACATTAAGTACTGTAATGCACTGTACATTACAGTAACGCTTATCTTTTTATCTACAAACGAGTACTAATAACAAAAACGAGAGTTTTCCCCTGCTTTTTGAAGACTGTAATTCTCTTTTCTGTCAGCAGGTGTTGTAAGGGTTCGCCCATATTAGTTTTCTGTCATTCAGACGTGAATTGGGTATATATACGACAGATTTTATTTCCTGTTCTAATTCTTAAGACCCTGAACGCTAAAGCGAACCGGCGCTGGTCAGACGGACGCACGGGCATCACTGAATGTTTATTAGTTCTATTAGTTTCACTGGTCTAGTTTTAGAGCAAAAGCGGCTACTGGCGTAGAAGGATATTTAAATATAAACTGCCATGTAAGTCCGGATCAACCACGCAGGGTTCCTATGCAAAGGGGAACAGTTCCACTCTGATGTAGGTACCTAAAACAATTCCTACAGTTTTGAGAATTACAATCGTCCCCAGTTCCTGCGGTGCGAACACGCGACATAAGAAGAACTTTGCTCCGATATTTATGGTGAATCTATAATAGAGCATCTTATTTACAATTTAAAGTCTCCGTTTCTAGGCATTTATTTTAATTGCACTGTTTTTTGGTCGGTTTAAAAGCATATTCAATATAAATGGGCATTATTTTGATTGTTTACTCTTCAGAAATAAGACAGATGTGCATGTGGAGGACAGCATTGGGCATTAGGGCTTATGAGAGCGTTGCGTTGCTTTTTGTGCAATCTAACATTTTCATTAGTACCGGATCCGTCCACAGCGTTCCCTCAGTTTCTCAGCGCACTGTACAGCGATGGCAATCGAAATCCAAATAATTATTCATTTCACAAGAGAGAACGCACAGCTGAAAACATTTTTGGTAGTCCATCGGCCAAATACGGCGATGGTAATAATAAGAGGGGTAATTTATAAGCTGTTAAATCGTTTATTAAAGGCAATTATCAGGAACAAGACACAGTTTTTGGAGGAAAAATGATTCGAAAGTTAGAGTGTTCTCATATTTAAGCGTTGAGTAATGTGTGCTTGTACAGCTGCTTTGTTGCATCACCAAATTTAATAAAGTCCAATTATGCAAGTTCAGGGGGCGACAGTGTGGTTATCAAGCTCCGAAATATGTACATCACAGTGAGGTCTTGTCAGGTCTCTGCAGTGGCACGGGCCCCATCTGGAGCCCCACACGTGGATCCTGGGCTGGACACGGTTCCCCTCTTCGGCACTGATTCATACTTTAACAGATTAAGCTTTTTCCTCATCGGACTTAGGCGTCTTGAGACTGATTCCCATTCTGAACTGGGATAATTACTCTGTCATACTTTGGCCACGCCAAGCCCTAACACATGGCTGTGAGACGGGTCGACCTGGTGGGTAGTTTAGAGGCAGGCGTGAGGCGACCGGTGCCAGTAGCAGCTGTGGGAAGCCGTTTCAAGCCGTTTTAACAGCTCTAGGTTAGCGCCAATGACCGGAGTTCTGTAATTAGAGGAGCCCGAGCCTTCACTTTCGTGCCTGCTGAAAGGCGGGAAGCTGGAAGGAAGCAGGAACCGACCTCGTCCTTGTATATCTAGGTCAGGGCTGAGGCTGTAGCTTAATCTATGGGCTTTCTAAAGCAGAGCTTTGCTTTTAGTTGTGGCGTGTTTACTCTCCCTTCGGTGCTGGCAGTAGTAATTTTGCAAAACGGCAGCTTGGGCCTGCTGGACGGCCTACGGTTCACTTAAAGCATTGTCTGTTTGTTTTTTATACCTGCATGATAACTGGTTACGCTCACATAGCCGTCCAAGAATGCAGATGGATGGAAAAAGTATTCGGGACATTCTCCAGCTCTCCCTGCTGGAGGCCTCTGAGAGCTATCCACCAGTCCAGCGTGGAGGAAATACAATATATAACTCCTGTTTGACCTCCATCTTCTGACGTCTGCTGAAATGCAAAACTCAGCCTGCCCTTTAAAGCGGATTCTTTTTAGAAAACCTTTTTCTCTCAGACCAAAAGCCCAAACGTTTAAGGGGTCTCGAGGTCCCTCGGCTTTAGCTATGAAACCAAGCCCTTAACTCTGAATGACCCAAAGCTGGGCTCACTGCTGTAAAAACCATGCAGAAATGCATCCACAATGCTTGCATACCCAAAGCTGTCAGCAACGGGTGTGGCTTTTTATGGCACAACAAAATATTTCAAAGTGGTGGCCACATGATTTTGGTCGTTTTTACGGATGACAGAGCTGCTCTTGATTCATTATTCCAACACATGGCTCTACTGATGGACTTTTTTGGCACAACCCTCCATTTAAAGTTTCCAGCAGTCAACAAGATGACAGGAACAGCCTTTTTCTCACCTCTTTAGTCATCTAATGGTACCTGAACATCTGCTGTTTGAAGAGACGGCATGATCTCAACCCTCATGGCTCAGAAGAAATGAGCTGAATTAACAACTTTAGTGTTCAGCAGTCCAACTTTATCTGACCAACAGGTTACATCGTGTAAAAAAAGGAGGTGTCAGTGCTCTATTTCACTTTTATTGATTTGTAAATAATAATGTGGCTCAGCTTGGTACAGCAACGACACCAAACAACATGAATAATAATGGTCCTCCATTGTTCACTTGTATGCACCGCTGTTTTATTGACTTGTCTTCATTTTTAAAAAAGCACAAAAAGGTTACTGTTTAAAGTGTTATACAATGTCGTTTTAGATCCAGAGCTTCACATAACTCCTGGTTATCTTTTGTACCGGTACTTTGAACTTGGTTTAGAGCAAAGTTAAGCCCTGGTAAGTACAGAAGTACAATAGATTAGAAGTTTTTTAAATACTCAGACCAGCCCGTCTAGCACCAACAACCACGTACGTTCAAAGTCCCTTAAATCCCCTTTCTTCCCCATGCTACGGCTCATCTTTACCATTTCTTTACCACTCTTAGCCAAACGCTCACTATTGCCACGAGCTGAGTGTACAAAACATTGTGCGTTTTTTCTTCCAGCATGTGCCGTGCTGAATTGTACCGGCTGTAACCGAACCGTTGACCGGAGGTGTAATCTTTAGTCAGCAGTGGGCGTTCAGAGTTAGAGTAACGCTACTCCCCTAGAGCAGGCTCGTGACGACGACGACTGCGAGCAGGAACTGAACTCGGAGGAGGGTATCTGTCCTTATCCGTGTATGTGGAACGACAACGGGACTTTCTTCCACTTTCAGCTCTCGGTGATGTAACGCGCAGGCTTCTCGCTAATGCGCGCTGGGACCGGGACAGTCCGTTTACGCAGGAACTAAGAACTTCAGGACCTTTGATGACTCTGATTTGCACACCTGAAGAGGTAAGCGGTCGTACTTTGGGGGTGGCTGGACTGTGGGCTTGCGAAAAGCTTTCACGAGCGCTTTTGGTTATGCGCAATATGCTCCGGTGTGTGTGTGTGTGTGTGTGTGTGACAGTGGTAACGAGGGTCGTGTTTAGACCCATTTCTGTTTCTCGTGGCTTACACTAAATGCAAAGCAACGTGAACCTTTTTGGTCAGCGTAATCTTTTTGGTTTGGCACATGCACCCAACCCATCCAGACGCATACATGGCACAACGTTGTGTGTCAGGTCAGTAAAGAGAACTGTTTATAGGGATACAGTTTATCCCGAAGTGCTTTGTCTGAACAGAATCTAAAATATTGGCAGTCAGAATTACTCAGTCGTGACTCTAAAGCGCGCTTTACGACTCCACGGGCTTTATGCGCTCCGAGCTTTAGAACTGACATTTATCACTATAATGGTGGCTCCGGCTCGGCAGTACGTATCATTACCATCAGGGAACAGTTCATTTATTTGACAGAATCTCTGACTATTTTACCGACTATGAATCAGCTATAACCCGGAGTCAAAGTCCGTGTTGTGTGCAGCATTATGGACCGGTGTGTTTAAGCACTGCACAGGCATGGAGCACATTCCCCACTGTCGTCCAGTCCTCCTAGTCCTAGCTGAACCTTTCTCTCAGGACTCGAGCTGTGAGTCCAGCCCTGCACTCAGACCCCCTCTTGCTTAACTTTATTTTCTTTAGGAACTGGACTGGAATGGCAACTATTCAGCAGTGGACAAATACAAACAGGGTCTGCTTTGCATTTACTGGAGGATGGAACTCGTTTGCTTTAACCGTCCTGTTATGCTAGGGATTTGCCCCATTGTTTGCCAGAGCCCAACAGACCGTGTAATGTTGCCGCTTTGCAGGTCTGTCGATTTAGGTGCAGAGGAAACCCTGGTCCGGGTTTAGAAACCAGGGCACATCAAATCCTAGTAACAAGGGAACTGGAACTCAAGCGTTAGATTGCTATAACCAGAGTCCAAATTTGGAAACCCCTGCTGTATAGAACAGGGGAGGGAGCTCCTTCAGTCGCATGACAGTTTGCCTGAGGCGGGATACGAGCCAGGTTGCTTAGTTTGTAGACCACTGATGTCTGTGTTTAGCCTCGTCATTGGGTACTGCCCGTGGTGACAAGATACATTCACTTTCTCTTATCATCCGAGAAAACCTGTTCCACTCATTCAAAGACTTCAAGTTTGAGTCATTTGCAATTGCTAAATACAATCCAAACACACAGCTTAGCGACGGGAACTTTTTTGAAACCCAGTCATCTCCAAAACTGTGTGAAATCAAAACATTTGATTAAGTGGCAGCAGATTAAGGGTGAAAAACCGTATGAAAAAAACAACTTTGTTTTTTATTTTTAGTAAGCTTGATCCTAAAAAGTATTCGAGAGCGCCATCCTATAATCAAAGAAAGCTTGTTGTAGCTCCTGGACACTGTGATGTAATGGATCTTTTGGAGGAAAAGTGGCCCCAGTACTTTGCTATGCATCCTTCTCTATATTTAACCGTTGGAGATGGGTTCTACTTCTATTTCAGAACCATAGTTGAATTTACACCTTAAGTCTATGGCTGAACACAAAGATTGAGTAATGAAAAGCGTCAGGTGATTAGGTTGGTGTTTGGATTAAAGCAAAGGTTTTCCACACTTCTCAAACGGTGTGTAACACCGAAGTGGTGTCTGAGTGTCGATTTCTGACTCACCGTTTGTGCTTTTATCCTCCTCCAGGCCGGTTCATGCTCTGGTTGTTTGAAACCGTAGATCAAATTTTAGAAGCTCTAATGCTTCAAGTTTTCTGGGATGGCTTTATACAACATTTTGGACTGTGTCTGTGGGAATTTCCGGTCATTCATCCATCGTAAGGTCAGACACTGACGTTGGCCGGGAAGGCCTGGCTCACAATCTCCACTCTTGTTCTTCCCAGATGTGTCCGATGGGCTCAAGGTACCTCCCTTACCGAACTTTACAGTCACACAGGTAATGTTCTTTTGGGATTCGTCAAACCAAGACCTGTCCATCAGACTGGCAGAGGTGGAAAACGTTTCCCCTGCTGCCGAGTCCCGTGTTGGTGATGTAAGACTGGCATGCAGCTGCTCCTCCATGCCATGAAGCTCCCGATGCCCAGCTGAGGTGGTAGTTGGAACTGTAGTTATTGGGTCAGCAGAGAACCTTACTGGGTCTGACGCTTCGTGGCTGAGTTTCTGTGGTTCCTAAATGATTCCACCTTTTATTAATTAACCACGCTTGAAGCGAGTGAGCTTGTCTGAATGACCCGTCGTTTCACTAATGTCTCGAAAGGCAGACGGTGCTTGATTTAAGTTACCTGAGGCAACGGGACTGAATAAAAGCCTGAATTCAGTTTCTAAGAGGAGGCGTGTTCCAGTGCGAACAGCGGTGCTTGTGTCATGCATTAGCAGTGCACACCATGGATCAATGTGCAGAGCAACCCTGCCAAGTTCGCCCAACTCCTGGTTATTTTCTGAGTAAACCTGCTCTTGGATGCATACGTGTAGACTTTGGCAAAACATAACAAGGCCCAGATTCTGGCCTGGTGTCCATGTTAATATCTCTTCTCCCAGCGAAGCACTCCACAAGATCTCTACAGACGTTTTTTTCTTGTCTCTTCCCAGCTACTTGTTTATATCAGAGATCAGTCTCGCTCGCTGACCCAAGACGCATGACGTTAGATGAACCTTCCCCTGGATGTTACGCGCTCAGCTTTATTTGCTTTTTGAACAGACGCCGCTCGGCTGGAATAGGTTTGCGAGTGGTGCTGCTTGTTTTTTCCACTTTTCAGGACTCCTCATGAGCACGCAGTGGGAATAACTTGCTATTGCCCGGCTATGATGATGAGGAATGATGATGAGCTTCCCAGTTCCCTGCACCGCTGCCTTAGTGCGAACGGAGTCACAGCTACAGGTTTAGCTCATCCGGTTTGTGCCAGGAGGATCGTTTGGACCCGTGGCATGAAATCGATGCAGTTGTGGCTGGTACGTTTTTGGATTGCGTCCCAGCCCAGTAGCGAAGGGTACGGCAGGCCAGCGGGTTTACCTCGCCGCCCAAGAAGAGCAAACAATTACTGATTAGGGACTATTCATTTTCCTGGCGCTCCATCGGGAGGGTTTTCCCAACTCGCCCAATGTTGCCTTGACCCAAAAGGACATGCGATTTAACGCCGCGTAACCGTAGCTAAAACAGACCAGCCATGATGGATGGACCTCTCCGATATCCAGGTGAACGTTTTGACTCAGGAGGCCACAGCGGACGCTTTCCACTCGCCCTTTTTGGAAACCAAGAGCGCCGCTTTACGCCGTTGGCCGGGCCATCTCCGCCCCCTTGATGCGCCAGGGGCCTGTGGAGCAGTTCACAGCTGGTCTCTCTGGAAAGACTAAACGGAGTTTGGAAGGACAAGCTGGAAAGCGCCGTGCCCCGTTGACACTTGCGTGTGCGCAGCTTTGCTCGAGATACCCAGTGCAGGTGTGTGGTCACCAAGTCTGTCCGGCGTCTGCTGACTCAGACACAACGCCGTCTGTCTCCATAAACTGTTACCGTGTTCCATGAATCACTTATCCCCTCCCCGTGCCCTGTTCTTACTCCCAACGTGCTCTCGTCTTTCTATTGTTGTGGGGATTTTCCATATTACTGTAGCTTATTGTAGCAATGCTACACCTAAAGCCCTAACCTTAGCAACCTACGGCTAATACTGAGGGAGTGTCGGAAATCGCTCCCTTAGACTGATCTAATATACACATTCATCATGTAATAATAGAATATAATACATATCATGCCTAGGATTCCACTCTGGTCTTCTTTTGGGTTTTATGGTGCATTAGTGGTGCCAGCTGGACTGGATTACGTGCATCGTCTTCGGTAAAAGAGTGTTTTAATCAGTATCCTTGTTCAAAGTCGGAATATTTGTTCGGACCGTCCTGTGCCAGCCTGTGCCCTCACTTCGTTCACACGTTGTTCACACCCTGGCCCTACCTCCATAGGCGTGTTTTTCACACCAGAGGGCGCGATGCCAGCCGACCCATCGCTTGTCTTTGGGACGTGGGAGGGAACCGGGGTAGTTTGGGTGACAGCGCGGACCGCTCGCGCCACCGTGCCGCCCCAGAACACGACACGGCGCTGCTTGTAATTTTCTTTCTTTATCACAGAAGTCAATTTAATTTCAGCCTCCTGTAATTAGGTAATAACAGTGCTTACGAAGCTCTTATCTTTGACTTTACATGCAGATATTTCGGGGCCGCTCTCCCCGTTCTGTCATGGCTCACCAGCTGTAATTAGTCGCATGAAGAAAGACTGAGGGATTTTCCCCAGCAAGGGAGCGTGAAGCTGATAGGCAATATTTCTCTTCACTTCAGCCGACGACACTTTTATAGCAACTGAGAAACGGTGCCGCTTTACCGAACCGTTTTACCTTTATTGGGTACAGTCCGGGATAACAACCACTCTTGTATTGTTATGAAGTTATGACGCCTCGCAGGCTGCATGGAAGGCAAAGAGCAGCGAGAGGAGCTCGGGTTGTTCGGAGACGGTCTCCTGCCCGGGATTGCCCCACTCTTTCCGTCCAGTCATGCCGTTTCCTCACTAGAAGCTTTTGTTCTCACTCTCACATGTAACCGATTACTGTCCTCAGCAGCTGTTGGTTTCAGTAAGAGTGCCAAGGACAAACCAGACTCTCGAAACTTCAGAATGTCCAGTTTAAGATGTGCTGACTCGAACACGACACGCTGTTTCCTCAGAATCGTTCACGGGAACGAAGCGTTGCTCGTTCATACCCGTTCATCAGGAGATAAGGGTCACGTTCAAACGCTGCTTCAAAGCTTTCAAGGTTTTAGAAGGTTCGCTGTGCCTGTGCTAACTAACACAAGGACGCACTTCACATCTGGAAAAGGTTAGGAGAAGCATTTACACAACAAATACTGTAGTGCAGGAGGAGGATCCCGATGTCGAGAGGTTTATTTTGATCATTTAAGAAACCACTTCCAAAGGAGTTTAAGCCGTTTGTTTAACGCTGAAGGGTCGCATTTTTCAACCCTATTTCCACCCAGAGGGATTTTTTACAACATAGACGTTTTTCACAGGCAATAAAATTCTCTGTACTGAGAAAAAATGCCATTACTTGAAACGCAAGGTACGATACTTTGTCGAATTTATTTCCATAGCACATTTCACAATGGAACAGTGTCTCAGAGAAGCTTTACAACTATCCAGAGTCACAGCCCTATTTGAGCATGCGTATCTTAGTAGGGCAGTGGCAAGGAAAAAACATCTCTTAATGCGATGCGGACAGAGACTCACAAAGGAATCCGACCTCTTTGGGCAGCCTAGATGTTATCTGTGAGAATGAATAAGTTTATATTTTAAATATAATCATATATAAACTATAGTGAACACTGTACAACAGGAAATAAAATCTGTCCTACAGTTTAACCTCGGAGTTTGAACTTGATTTACTTTCAGAAGCCTTAATTTACTTCAAATTTCATTACTTTTCAAAGTTTTTTTAAAAGTTGAAATCCCTTTAAGTTGTAACGTTAATAGGATTAAATCCGTTCCCAAACCCCAAATCATTTTTGAGTGCCCATATTTGTATATAATCAATGATTAAAAAGCATGAATAAAAGTCTTGGAATACAACAATAATAATAATTATTATTATTATAATAATAGCGTTCAGATTTTGGAGTTCCAGTCTATACCTAAGTCACGTCTAAATGGCACAAATGTAATATGAGCGAACCTTTGTCAATAATCAATAATCAATAATCAAATCCTAATCAATCAAACGACCTTGTGGTAGGAAGTTTACAGTCATTAATCATTCGCAATGTCACTTTGCGTGTAAAAGGGACGTCCTAGACCTAGTACCTTATCCAGACGTTTCTGCTGGTTCTGCTGGACAAACACTGGCGTGCCCCTTTAAGAGAAGGTATTTTTATGGACTGCTTGAACGGAGATTCCAACCAAACAAAAAGCCAAGATTTCCTGATGTTTGAAGAGCACTAATAAAGGGAGGGGGGCTCTGACACCCTTTCGCTGTCCTGTCCTGCCCTGTCCCGTCCCATCCCGCCCCGTTTGCTGAGTGAGTATGGGTGTATGGGCGTCCACTTAAACGGAGCAGTTTCCATTGTTTTCACACACGCCACAAAAAAGGACCTTTTTGTTTTTCTCCGGAGAACGAGGAGGAGACCGAGGGCTCTAACGCTGTGGGCAGAAGAATGGTGTGTTGGGGGGGGAGGGGGGGGGGTACGTGGCCCACTAGGAAATGTGAAGGTCAGCTGGAAAAGAAAGAAACGTGCCCCCTTTTTGCGGCTGGACAATGGAACGGGCGCGGCAGTGGCGATTCCTAATGTCCGCTGCGGCGTCTTCGCTGTTTGTCTTTGTGCTCGGGTGTCCTGGGTGGCCTGACCCGATGAGCGGGTCGACTGCTCTACATCAAAGGGCAACCTTGTACTTTCACACACGCGCACAACGCAAAACACAAAGGCTGCAGTGTGACTGCGAGGCCTGCAGGAGCATGAGAATTTGTGTTTACAGTAGCTTTGCGGGAGCGCTCCTGGCACTGTGTGTTTAGATCCGACCCGAGATGAGCGATGTGAGTCATGCTTCTCGTTCTTCGCCCGAACCGCGAGCAACAACGCAGTCCTTTCGGATCGTTTTCAGTGGCGTCACCGTCGTGTAAGTGCGCTCGCAATGCGTACCCGCGAACCGCCGCCGTAGCCCCGCCACATCTGGGCTCAAATACCTGCACTTAGTCATGTTTAAAGTTTACATCTCCCAAACCCAGATCCCTCTCGCACAATAGACTTTTTTTTTCAGCCTGGACTTTCTCAGCCCCTCCTAAACACTCACTCAGACGTACACACAGCTGTCCAGCTGTGTTCCCATGGGTCGGCAGAAGTGTGTGTCTGTCTCAGCGTGCACCATTAAGCGGTCGGACTGGGACCGGGACTGGGACGTTAGGCGTGAAACTGCAGGGTCTGAACTTCGAGCATTTTCAGCATGCCATTTCAGGCTGCTCGTAGCGTGCTTTTTGACACGGAGGTTGTTGCTCCTCGAGAGGAGGCACGGCGCAGCGCGTCGGCCTGACCCCAACCTCTGGGTTGGATGACCAGATGTTGGCCCATTTTCACTGCCTCGGAATACTCCCCCAAACCCCCTCTTGCCAGTATTAGCTTCTTTTAGCCTCTATTGAAGACTCAGCAGTGGTGGTGGTGGTGGGGGGAAATGGGGGAGAAGGTGGGGGGGTTAGTGAAATAGTCCTGTAGCTCTATTTCTGGAATCTGGCAAACAAGAACCGGAGCCAAAAAAGTATACACGAGCCCTAACCGCAGAGTCTCGTAGTGCTCCGAGGCCTTCTTTCTGGCAGTTAAAGGGAAGTGAGATGCCTTTTAATTAAACATCCCTGGAAATGATCCCCCTAAAGGGGCCTGGGGGATTGTGGGGGGAAATAATTTGTGAAAAAAAAAAATTACCCAGACTTGGATTTAAGTTGCAACGTTTGCAAAACATTGGCCGAACAAAAGTGTGACTGCAGCGGAAAAGCAATGATTTAATCGGATTTTGTTCCGGATTTTGCCGATAACGATAATCATATCAATGGATGATATTTAGCAGAGCCTGTCTTGTGTCGAAAGTATTCAGACGTTGATTGATCGGCAATAATTAGTTAGCTCCACGGGAGTGAGCATTACATCTAATCAATTAGGCTGGCAAGCTGGCGGTGTCTGTATTTTGTCTCCTGGCGCTGTTGGTTCACTCATTTTTAACTCGCCCCACCTTTAGGTAGTCTGTCCTGTTTTTTGCAATGTGTTTACAGTCTTAAATTTAGGATATTATCGTCGACGATACATATCACACACCAGTAATTCTTACAGGACTAACGTCTCACAGAGATACGATATACTGCGATATTGCACACAGTTCAACTAAAATATAAAAAATTGCTAAAATACAAGTTCTGGTCAATGACAATTTGGGGACCCCAATTAACCTAATACGCATGTCTTTGGACTGTGGGAGGAAACCGGAGTACCCGGAGTAAACCCACCCAGACACGGGGAGGACGTGCAGACTCCACACAGAAAGGACTCAGGCCGCCCCACCCTGGGATCGAACCCGGGACCTTTAAAGGGATTGTGAAAATAGCCGTACCCAATTCTGGTAGCGAATCAAGAGTTTTGTTCATAAGACGACCAACAAATAGTGGCGCTTTGCAGACAGTGTGCTCTCAGCCAGAACGATTTCCTTTTATAGAGGACTTAAGACCTTCTGGACTTGGAGAACACATCGACACATCACTTGGGCAAGAGGAGAGCACATTCTTGTGCCCGAGCCAATCATTACACATGTTCGGACTTCTCCTCTCCTTTAGTCAGACAAGGGGTCAGGAAAGGTAGAAGAAACTTTTGACAAGGAAATAGCTCTTTCTCTCTCTCTCTCTCTTTCTCTCTCTCTCTCACCCTGTTTCCCAAACACCGTCTGGCTCAGGACTGAGGTATTTTTTTCCCCATAATGCTTTTTTGTTCCCAAAGCCTTCCTGAAAGAAACGGAAAGAACTGCAACGCTGATAAAGTGGGCGTGCGTGCGCCCTTTGCTATACAGTCGAATCCGGTTAATAGGACCACCGGTTAATGGGACCAGACGTTTATTCGGACCAAATCCTAAAGTACCGAAACAAATCCTATTATATACGTGCAATGTTATTCGCTTATTTGGACC
>JAVSBV010017666.1:0-12226 GCA_033117975.1 Parotocinclus spilosoma | reverse complement strand
TTAGATTCCTTATTATTAAGAATGGATTATGTTACTGATGTCTTAAAGCACTTTTGTAAGTCGCTCTGGATAAGGGCTTCTACTAAATACTGTAAATGTAATGCATGTGATATGGTGTCATGACCTGCTAGCATGATCTAACTGAATGCAATATCAAACTACTACAACGTAGTTGTACACTTGAATGGTCAAGTGTAACAAAATGTTTAGTCTGGCCTTTATTTGGCTCGATACAATTTGAGTATATTACAGGCTTAAATGTACCAAAAATACAATTTAATTATATACACTGATATGGTTGCCTTTAAGATCAAAAGAGGCCCAAATTGGAAATGTTGATACTGGCAGGTAACTGTTGTAACCCTCTGTATTCATAGTGCATTTTGTAACCAGTCACTTGCAGCAAGCTAGTCAACGAACATAATACTTCATAAGCTTGGTCTGCATGGGAGGTTGAAAAAAAGTCTTCAACTCTTCAAAGTATAACACTCAAAATTATATGGTGTACACCAGGACTTTAGATGTGGTCTGTACAAAAGTATTGGGCAGTGCATTTACATGACCACAAAAGAAATGGTGAATTTGAACAGATCAGCTGTGCTCTGCATATGAAGCCAGCACATTATAGTTAGTATTATTTAACATTTAGAGCATAATACAATGGATTAGTAAAAACTTCAGAAATCGTAATGATTTAGACCAAAATTTCAGCTGAAAAATCTGTGGGAACCAGTACCACATGGGGAAAAAAAAAAAACATAGCAAATGTAGCACTTTTCAATCAGCTACAAAGCTTGGTACTGTCTGGAATAAATCTGCTACTCATGTCATCCTAAGGAAAATTACCAACATCATTATAAGTGATATAGCATATGCCCAGACATTGACAGGCAAAATCCAATCAGTGGGCCTCATTCAAGAAACCTTTGTAAAAAGACAGGTAAACAGCAATAAAATTGACCTTAAATTTCAGGCTCTCAACTCTCCACCAGATTCACGAATGCTGTGAGATTTATTAGTAGAATGTTACCGAATACCAACTGTTTACAAATTCTGTGCGTGTACATGTCTTCATAATTAACATGCAATTACCATTATCCACAAACATGAACATAATTTAACATATACAGCCTTTGGATTAAGGGACACAGCAAAAATCCTCCTAAATTGTGGGAAAGTGCATTAAATTCGACACCTTTAATTTGAGTCCATGGTGGTGTTTCGAGTCAGAAATTCTCATACCAAAAATTCTCTTGATATTCTCAAAATACTCAAATTCTCAAAATACATTTGATCACTTATTTTCTGACATTTTAGGGGAAGCTGAGCTTCCCTTGCAGTCTTAGAGCAATCGCCACTGATTCCTAATAGTCTGGAATCTAAACAAGAATACACTTCTGAAACTGTAAAGACTGTGTGTGTTTTTTTTTGTTTTTATGTTTAAACGATAGAGAGAAAAAGATTTGGGCTGGGGTAGTTGAGGTAAGTACGAAATAGGCGGGTCTTCAAACGACATTTAAAGATAGCCAGAGACTCAGCTGTTCGAACATTGAGGGAAGGGGAGTTAATTTTACCACCTAGGAGCCAAAACAGAAGAGTCTAGATGAATGCATTCCTTGTCCCCTCAGAGACTGGGGGTGTACCAGTCGAGCAGTGCAAGAGGACCGGAGTGAGCAGGGTGTGATAAGGTACGCAAGGTACGTGGGTGCAGGCCCATTTTTAGCTTTGTAAGCAAGCATCAGAGTTTTAAATTTGATGGAGCAGTTACAGGGAGCCAGTGGAGAGATCGGAGCAGTGGCGTAGTGTGTGTGTGAACGAACTTGGGAACATAAGTCTTGCAGATGAATTCTGGATCAGCTGTAATGATCGGATAGATAATTAATGCATCATTAGATCGTGCCCTGATGCAAATGTGAGTACAGTCGATAGTGCCAATAACTTTGGGGAGTTTGCAATAGGGCATACATTTTGTTTGACTTCCCGCTGGTGTTCTGCACCTTAAATGAACGTGTCGCAAGGCATTAGACAAATTATGGCATCAAAACCTCCTGGGATGATGTGGCTTATTGAGAGTTGGGGAAATTCCTGTCAGCAATTTTCCCTCAAACATTCTAACAGCCAAAATTCCAAACCGCACCTATACAGATATTAAAAATAATATGACCTGCAGTACTCTACTAATAAAGATATACACTCTAAAGACACGTCCTTGCAACAATGCAAGAACAGCCATTTCCATTGGGGTGAGAGAAACAGGCTGTTTCATTTACTTTTGTTTTATGTGTTATACAATTATTTAGTAAGTAATTTAATTGAAGTTCAGTCATGTCTAATCGTCTTTTAGATGTGATGGTCACTTCACAAGTGGTCAA
This sequence comes from Parotocinclus spilosoma, assembly GCA_033117975.1. NCBI lineage: Eukaryota > Metazoa > Chordata > Actinopteri > Siluriformes > Loricariidae > Parotocinclus > Parotocinclus spilosoma. The sequence continues at coordinate 9,854 of JAVSBV010017666.1, read as the reverse complement.
AAAAAGAGGAGGTTTTGTTTATATTTACTAACATTTTGGGAACAGAAACATTTTTCATGAATGCAGCCATTAAAAGTGTTTTACAAAAGATGTATGTGCCAATTAATTGATACCGAGACTAAATATGGCCAGACTGGTTTAAATATTAATGCATTTAAAAAAAAAAGTTTGAGTACACAAGATTGGGTGATTTAGAAAGATGGCAATGCAAAAAATAACCTTGTGTTAGTACAGCATGGTACAAGCATCACCAGTAAACCATATTAGTTTTAGTATCTGAATAAATTAAATGTTTCTGAGATCATTAGCATGACGGTCCCTTTTGAGCCTCTCTAAAGATAAACAGTTGTTACAAGACTACTTGCAGCACAAAACCAAATATTTTAATGACTGGTAGTTTGACAAACACTAAGTAGCATGCAAACACTAGGCTACTTTGTTAGTACGTGAACAGTGTGGTCTATGAAGTAAAGTCAAATTACAGGTTGGTTGCATATGTAAAGTATAAAATGAGCAGTAAGGACACTAACAAGCCATGACTGTATGTAAAAATCTAACAATCAGAGGGACAGCTCTGAGGCATCTCACTGGGCGCACGTCACCGCTTACTCATTCATACCCTGTGCAACAGTACTTGCATGTCACTATGAATAAGGACGTCATGTCAGCTAATCAGTAGTAAGACAGCAGACACACAAAAACAACGCACACGCACGCACACACACACACACACACACACACGCTCGCTGATTCTGCTAAACGCAACATACCCCAGCTCAAAGTAAAATTACCCTACAAGAAGTGCCAGAGAAAATAAAATAAATTTAAGGAAGAGTGAACAGAAAGGAACCACAGGTCATTACATTACAACGTAGCCATGTAGCCTACACGACAATATGAAGTGCAGACATTTTCAGTCATTTTCACAAAAATAATGCTCTTCATAAAAACGTAATCCACATTAAAAAGTTAAAAGTAATAAAAGGTATAATAAAAGTACAATTAGAAAGAGGCAATTGTGCAGTTTAAATGCTTTATTACAATGCTTTTATCTTGACATCATAAAAACATTTAAAAAAAAAAAAAAACAGTCATTCTATAATGCTTCATCGGTCAAAACTGACAGCCAGAGCAGCTTTATGACTACCAAAGGAGCATTTAAAAACCACGGAACACTGACATCTCCAGAATTGAACAGTTACACAACAGCATATCTGGAGAACTAAAAGGTCACAAAACAGATCCATTTAAGCCAATAATTTCTACTTCTGTTTTACATACAAATTTCAGTAAAAAATAAATATACTATTGTGCGTTGTAATTTTAATATATAAAATTTAAATTTTTCATGCATTTAGTTAATGCATGTATCAAATGAGCTCTTAGGATTAATAACTAAAGATTTAACTTCAAGTTTTGCTTAGTAAAATAATCCTGCATGATGAACATAAAATAAAAAAACATAAAAAGACAACACCACATGCACTTGACTACTTCTATTCTTTAGACTTTAGATTTCCAAAATAAATTTATATTTTTTGGCAGTTTGACTCTACCTAAGCAAGCTGTAGGAATGTGTAGAACTGTCGTTCTTTTGGCACAATTATGGTGTACAGAGGTCTGATTTAGATAGATACTATCTGGATACTAATACAATTGATAAAATCAAATAAACATCCCGCCCATACAATCAGCCAATATTCTGGAGATTCATCTGAACCACTACAATCATCCTCGGACAGAACATACACAACATACCCTATTTACCAACAGCCAGATAAATGCCAAAAATCCTACTACTAAAAACAACTAGTCTACGTAAAGTTACAAGCAAACTTTATCTGAACTTCTAAGACCATGGCAGTCTAGCAAAGTAGTGTTGGTTACATAAAAAATAAGTTTCTAAGAATGAATGATGCAAAAGGTCTTTGGTGACTAATGCAACGTGCGGTGCAGCCTATGTTTATTGCCTCAGTGTGGTTCTAATCCTCCCACTCTATACGCTGTAGTCTATGATTAGTGGGGACCATGCGATGGCTGTTCTTTAGGACAGCAGCTTGGGACTGCCCGGTTAGCTTGGTCAGTGCTGAGCCCTGGTACCGAGTCATTTGCTTTCGCTTTTCCCCCTGGGTGGCTTTGGTAAGGGCCTGCTCTAGTTCGTTTGCCTCATCTGTAGCTCTGAAACTAAGAAGATATCTGATGGTCTGCACATCCAAGTCAGACTTGCAGTTTAAATAGCTCTTCAGATTAAGCTCTGGGAACACTGCTTTTTTCAGAGCTTGAACCAACTGTCTTTCTGCACGATGCCTGGTTAGCCGAGTTGATACATTTTTTTCCAGGGACAAAAAACACAATGCATCATCATTTACGGCATATTTTTCCATATAGGAATTTGGCTTGGTGTTCTTCCCCGCTGAATTATTTCCAGCAGCATCCTTCATGTGGTTTCTCTGCTGTTTCTCTGCAACATTGCTGCCAGATTTCTGACTTTGATTGTTCCTGCCCCTCTTAGTAGGCAGGTGCTTACTTATGAGCTTTGGCAAAAGATTATTCAGGTCTTCGTCTGCCAAATCTGCAAGGTCTCCGGTCAGCAGCTGTTGGATGACTAGCCTCCTTTGCATGGGAGATGACACTGAGAGAGTGCCATGCAGTGCCCAGCCTGTGCCACACACAAGTAGAGAAGTTCAAAAATGCCACACACCACTAAGACAGTCTTAAGCTAGACAAAAGAGAAGGAACTTCAAACACCTGTTATTATTGTGCACATGCAGTTCAAGTTAGAAGTAGCAGTGATGTGCAGAAATAACAAAAAGCAGCAGGGAAAAGTGGTTTTGGAGCAGGTCTTCACTTGCAGGAAAATAATTTGCATAAAATGTAGTGACTACACCTTTCTGGATGTCAGAACCCTGAAGCTGTTCCTCAGACTAAATGTATTCTGATCCAAGCATATAACATTTAACAATGCACTTGTGGTACAAAGTATGGTTTTAAAACCCAGATCTATGTCCATTCAAACATCTAATTTTATACTCAAAGTATGGTTTATGGGAACTAGGAAAAAAACAAAAAAAACCCAGACGATTACAAGAACGCTCTGGTTGGATATACCATGACCAGTGACGGTAAAAAGCCATTTTGACAGCCCATTTCTCAGCAGACTACATGCTATGCCTTCACATGAGAACAAGCATTTGGCCATGCAGCAGGTGTATTACCACAAGTTTACTCACCGTCCTGAAAGGAGACTAAAACCACCCTGTTGTCCATTAGTTGTGGTTTACGGTAATTTCCAAGCAGGGGCACTGGGGCGGTTTCTTGAGCGTGAGAGGAAAACAGAGCACTGGCCAGTGCAAGGTACTGTAAACACATTGTAAGAACATAAATATTACATTAGTCAGACGTCACCATGGTTCACTGCCTCTATTTTTATAGGTTCAGAATCGGGAGTCCTATAGCAGTTTATTTTTAAGTTTTATTTTTACTTTCTACCATAGCAACACACTTTGCCAGATACCTTATAACCCAATATCCATCACTGAAAGGATTTTGGTTCAGGATAAACACAGTGGACAGACATTTAAAATATATGATGCTTACTGTTAAATCAAGATTGAGTGATACATTTGGGAATTTGTGTGCCAACTGAGGTAACAAAATGGCATACTAGACTCACATGGCAATGCACAATCATTTAATAAAAATATATAAAGCAGTCTTTCTACAATCAAAAATCTGAAAATCTGGCCTTTTATAAAACTGCACACAAATGTTAAGTACTATACAGTATTCTCAAAAATTATAGTTAGTTTTTGTGAGCAGTATAGAACACACTATACCCACGTCATAGTATATTATAGGACCACCAGTTATCAGAAAGAACCGTGGTTAGTTTGAACAAATAAAATGCAGTCACATGATAGCTGGCTCTAGAGCAAGAAAACAGTTTAAGAAAAATAGCTGATGGCTGCACACATAAAACATAATAAAGTTTAAAAACCTATTTTGTGGTTCAAAACACCAAGTTTCAGCAACATTACTGGTTCTAATTAGATCTGCACCGACAAAGATCCTTCAGTTCAGCAATAAAAAACTACCTGTTATTATACACCATTCAAAATCACAGATTACCTACCAATGCATATTATCCTGCCCTGAAATAGTCTTAACTGTGTGAAGCTGAAGTTTAAATGTTGTACCTGTCTGAGCGAAACAGTCATGGAGTTCCTGAATAATGTCCAAAGCACACTGGGGTAACAGGGTGGGGTGGTAAGAGATCCATCATAACGGTAATACTCATTCAGACGAGCAGGTAGAAGCTCCCGGATGTTAAAGGCTGGTACTTGTATTTTCTGATCTATCATACAACAAGAACACAATCAACATAGCTTTACACCATATTTCAGCATGAGGTTAGCTCCAGGAAATGTATAATAAGCTTACCTTTATATTTAATGTCTTTGGCAAATTTGAGGAAATGCTCAAAAGCAGGATTGAACTCTCCCACCTTTTGTTTTCAAAAGATAGATTAGCATTGCTGCACCTTCACATGTAAATGACTGAATGTCTTTTTGACATATATGCTCACCTCAATGAAGACACCCAGTACAGCAAGACCATCAGATTTGTCTACTGCCATGGAAAGATTGTGATACTTGGCAGAATTAAAATGAACCACATGCATCTGGAGGAAGAAGAAAAATATTAAGCATAAAGTCAATTCCCGTCATAAAACCAATATTGTAAAAATCACTATACAGATATGTAGAAGGCTAGTCCTCTGGGTGAAAATGCCTTGCCAGAGTTCTGAAGAGAAATAGCCAGACGAGTTACAGTTCCCTTATCAACATGAACCAAAGTAATCACTCATTCAACTAAAGTATGCAGAAAAGTCTCTGAAATCTTGAAGCAGAAGGCCATACGTCATTAAAAATCAGTTCACACATTCGCATCAAAATTAAACCGAGGTTTTGGGGGTCAGAATTTGGCAAATCAATGGCTGGTGATGCTGTAATGGTGTGGGGATATTTTCTTGGCACACTGGGCCCCTCGATACCAACGGTATACAGTATACAGTTCAAATCCTACAGCCTACATGACCATTGCCACTGACCATGTTCGTCCCTTTATGACAAGAGTACCAATGTTCTGATCATTCCACTTCCAACAAGATGACACACCTTGTCACAAAACTCAATCTTAAACTGGTTTCTTAAACACCCTGTGCCAGTACTCAAATGGCCTCGACAGTCAGCAGATATCAATCCAACAGAGCATCTTTGGCATCTACCGGTACAGCAGATTCACATAACGGATATGTTGCCGAAGTGGCCGGTCAGTGTACATAAAGTAACAGTTTACATAACATTGAAATTGATCTTGTTAGGCCTTATTGACTAGACAAGTTCTAATCCAGAGCCAAAATCCATGACCCTTCAAGCCTCTCATGGTGTTGTTTTTACACTCAATAAGCCAATGATTTAAATGCACGTTAAAGTCAGCTTGGAATTCCTTAAAACACCGATGGTAAGAATGTAGCTATTCAGTTGGGTGTGCATGAAAGGACATTTTTAAAACAGAAGAGCCCTGCAATGAATGAGGGGTAAACCTTTGTAATTAGAGAATTAGACAAGCATGTTTTCTAGTTAATTTAGGATAGTGGATTTAGATTTTTTTTTATGCAGTTTGATAAAGAGTTTACAGACTTTACACCACATTTACCCACAAGGAGAAAAATATCATCATTATTATTATTATTATTATTATTATTATTGTCAATAAGCAACTTAATGCAATGTTTCTACAGAAATGTACATGCTTTTATGTTCACAAAGGTATTTATGAAAATGTAATCATACAGTAGGAAAAGTATTTACACACACACGGGATAATTAGGGAGAATTCATTTCATTTTGGAAGGTGCCAATTTGAAAACAATTCTTCCAAACCCAAGAGGAACATTTCCAAGAAACATTGCATGTTCATCATACCACTTTTAGCATATCCGATTTTTTTGCAGACTTTGTATTTTGCCTCAAACCTGCATTTTTAGACCGGTGATGTCAGATTTAAGTGCAACATGTAAGATGCTCTGCTGTCAATTTTAAGTTCTTTTAGACCTGGTGTCTTTACGCCACATCCATAACACCTAGTGCAAGAATGTTATGAATACAATAGTTTACTGAAAGCAATCTGATCCATCTTATTTTACTGCTTGGTATTTTATGTTTGGTCTATTCATGGTTTTGGCGGATAATAGAAACCTAGACTTACATGAACATGTAAAACTGAATTTAAAAGCATGTAAAAGAGGGAAGGGTGCACCTATGCTTATAAAAAAAATCTGCAACTTTATTTGTGGGTCTGCCATTACAAGATCATAATAAGAAAGAAGGAATACAATTTATAATTAAATACTCCTAAATCACTAAAAGAACAAAAAACATTTAGATGTAAAACAATCAAAGTGGAAACAATTGTGCGGCTACATGATGGGAAACAATCCTAGTCTATCCCCACCGGCTTTTAGGATGAAGGCTTCTGCAGCTCATTTATCAAATTTGACATTGTGAAGAACAGAAAAAATTCTCAAGATAGTAATTAAGTTTTAATCATTTATCCTCCATAGGACTATACTAAATACACTAACCTGCATTGTTATAACAGCAACAAATACGTATATGTCAGCGAACAGAACAACAGTCCAGAAAGGCAATTTGAATTTGATCAGCTGTCAGATTAAGGAATAACAAATAGTTATCATATTGGATCACAGTTTTGCCTCTCTGTGTAAAGATGCTTTATTCCTTATGCCAATCACACAATGAGAACATTTTGAAAGTACTGTTCTTGTTCCAAATTTCCTATTGTTTTTACACACACACACACACACACACACACACACACACACACACACACACGTGTGTAAGCATGCCTGATAGCAGATACTGTTGCTGATGATTTTCTGGGGATAGAGACAAGCTTGCACCTGTTGTCTCGGTCTTAAATTGCTCTAAGCCTTAAATCAGTAGGATGTGCAATCAGCTGGTGAAATAGGGATGGGTTGTGTGTAAGTCAAAGCCACAAGACCAGATACCACTTATACATTGGTGCTCGAGTGTTTGTGAACCCTTTAGAATTGAATAGATTTTCTGCACACAAAAAAAAAATAGAATTTTCCAAGTTCATAAAGTAGGCGTAGATAAAGTGAAACAAATGAGAAAATTGCTAAACATATTCATTATTTATTGTGGCTAATAATCCAGTACTACATATCTGGAAGTGAAAGGAATTGAAACCTGGATTTGCAGTATCTGCCGTGGATACTTGTGCAGCAATAACCATAAAGAAATATATCTGGAAACATGAGTCGTGCACACGCATTCAAATTCTGAGACGCTCATAAAGTTCAAAATCAAAGTTGTATTTTTGCATGGTCCCTTCCGTCTTTGGTCTGGAGCGCACAGAGTTCTTTTTTTTTCACACACACAAAAAAAAAAAAAAAAAAAAAAAAAAAAAAAAAAAAAAAAAAAAAAGATACATGACATGAGAATACATCTCTGACCACAACACATTTCCATTGTAATGGTCCACCCTAATGCTGAAGAAGTCGACACCATTTCTGGACATGGTAAACAAGGCTTCTTTTTTCACACAGTAACATTTTAAGTGGCATGCAACTCTGCATGATGTTGATGTTGTTTAAGGTCATAGTAAATACATTCTAAAGAGTACAAACTACTAGACTCAACATAACTACAGTGCAGTGCTTTAAAGTTCAAATTTAATCAGCTTCAAGGTACCTCAGCAGCAAACTGTTTGCCATTTATGGTGTGCTCAGAGCCAGCCAGGACATTGGAGGATCCCCAGTGGAAGTGAAGCTGAGCTGCTGAGTAACGATGAGGCAAACCAGAGAAATGCATCCGAGATGGGAGTGAGAGTTGTACTGCAAATAAAAACGGGTACACACCGAGTTTGCAAATCAGACCATTGAGCCAATTTTTGTACTTAAACAACTTGCATAAATCAGACATGACAATACTGAGATTTTACAGAAAACAAAATATAAGCAAAATAATGTAGTGTCAACCATGCAAATAGAATACATGAAAATCACTTTTAGTAGGGAAGGACATGTGTCGGGTTGGTACAGTTTTTAATTACCATATACCTAGAATGTTGATTTCTTTACATGGATATGGGCTTCTGACACTTGACCTGTTGTCTAAGGATTCTGCAAAACGGCCTGGTTAAGCAATCTGTAACTTAATATAGAAACTTGGGTGAGTGTGGATGAGCTCAGAGTCTCTGAAACCTCAGGGCTGCTCTAAAACCTGTGGCTCAGCCATGTCCTATTCCTACCTGGTATATCAACATAACATCGGTCCTCAGTCTCTAGAGCACTTATGGGATGCGGTGTTGAATACCTGCAGGCCCGTCAGCCTGTCTGAAAGTGATACTGTGCACAACAGTCTTCTGTCACAAAATACCTACGATCAAAAACTCAGTAAAGTCAAAAATCAACTAAAAAAAAATAGAATAAAGCCAATTTATATTGGGAGTTTCATAAGGAAACTGGGGCACTTAACTGAGATGACATGAGCTATACCGTTGAACAGATTAGCTTCAACATGAGTCATGACTACAAACACTCCATACTTGCCTAAAATATGAGCTGATTGCTGCTTTTGCGTACACTGACATAATAAGAGTGTGATTACAGAAAATTACCAAGGCTGGCATACAAAGACGCTGCTCTCATTTTCTCCATGTCGAGCTAGAAACTTGGCTTAAGTAGAAAAACCGCTTTACTCATTGTGGCTAAAAGCAGCAAGTTTGTCCACAGTTAATCCTTAAGCTTGTCTGAATACACCTTTCAATAAGAGTTATTTTAAATAATCAGTATGAAATGTATATAATATAAAGAGTGGCATGCAAGGTTAAAATAAACAAAATTATCTATACAATATAATATATAATTAAATAAATGCCATGTGGTAATTTATTGATCTGGTTCGCCACAGTATTTGCAGTCAAAGTGACATTTACCAGTAAATGTAAAGAATATTAACTATTATTAAGAATGTTAACAGATTTCACTTACGTGAGTGCCCATTGTTGCTGAGGGTGAGCTGTTCTGTGCCAGGCAAATTGTAGTCATGAAGACGGATGGGGAGCAGGTCTGGATCATATCTTAGCATCTCTGGCTGTATGTTTATAGGAGACTGGAAGGCCCCTCCACAGTATGGGTAATGCCTGGACCAGTGGTACTCTCCATCAGGCCCTAAAAGCAATGGTTTTGGCAAAAATGCTGTACATTATTGTACATGAATGCTGTTCATACATGGTCCTGTGTGTTACTTTACATTTAGATGGCGATATCAGAAAATGACATTTATCTGAAAATCTGCTTAGAAAATGCATCTGATGTTGCCTTTTTGAGCGTTTAAAAAAGTGAAACCGCAGGGCACCAGTGCCATGTAAACATTTACAAAATGTCACCCTTAAGAAAACATGCTCTTAACTATTTAAATCCCAAAACTGCATACATCATTTTGTGCACGCCTTACAGGCTGTCCACAAAAGTCCAGACCACTAGGATCATGTATCAACAATGACATTGCATATACAAGAATGATTCAGAACAGAGACGAGATACCTGCGGCCTGCAGCCTAAAACGCTTGTATATTGCTAAGAAAATAGGAGACAGTTCAAAATGAAACATGCCCTATTTTTGTGATGTTCGTGCATTTGCTTCAAATACAAGCTAACCACTTATTCAGGTATACACTACCGTTCAAAAGTTTGGGGTCACCTAGACAATTTTGTGTTTTCCCTTAAAACTCATACTTTTATT
>JAVSBV010017655.1:0-12227 GCA_033117975.1 Parotocinclus spilosoma | reverse complement strand
TTTACTTTCTGTTCAGAAAGTAAAAAAAACCCTACTCACTCAGTCACTCACCCAGTATCTGCTACTGGCTCACGCACTACCAGCACTCACTGACCATCTGATTCCTGCTTACACAGCACCACCACTTCTCACATATTTAGTCTTATTTACTGCACTTTCAACCTAAACTGCATTTACTTTCTGTTCAGAAAGTAAAAAAAACCCTACTCACTCAGTCACTCACCCAGTATCTGCTACTGGCTCACGCACCACCAGCACTCACACAGCCACTCGTCATTTCCTTCACAAATTGCTGCATCACTCACTGACGGTGTACCTCCTGTCCGAACAGCACCATCACTCACTCTCCATTTCTGACTCACACAGTGCCATCACTCAATCATATGTATACTGTATACTCACTCAGTGGTTGTTTGCTTCCAGCTCACACACCAATATCAGCCATTCACACACTCACTATCTACTCCTGATTCACACACTACCACGATTCACTTACACCTACGCACTCTTCATTTGCTCCCTGTTCAAACAGAACCTTCATTCACTCACTCACCCATTATCTGTATCTGATTCACACAGATTGTGTGTGAGCCAGAAGAAGAGTGAGAGAGTGAGTGATTGTGCTGTGTGAGTCAGAAGCAGGCGATGAATAAGTGAGTGAGTGATGGTGCTGTGTCAGCATGAAACAAACGATGAGTGAATTAGTGAGTGTGTGTATGATAATAATGAATGAGTGGTAATGCTGTATAGGTCAAGAAAATAGTGTTGGTTTGGTTTGATTAACTATTAGCATCAGTGGCAATTTCAGCGACACACACAAGGTTTATCAGGACTAGTTATATTCATACACTCAAGTCAATGCCAATTTAAAGTGATCCATTAACCTAGCACACATGTCTTTGGTCTGTGTTAAACCCAGACAGAGGACATGTGGACTCCACACAGAAAATACCCAGACCCTCTTGCTGTGAGGTAGCAGTGCTACCTACCAAGCCACCATGCCGCCCAAGAAAAGAGTGTGTGAGTAATGGAATGAATGAGTGAGTGGACTTTTACTAAATATTGTATTGTTCAACAAGCACACTTCCAGTTCCAGTCACTTCCTCATTACACTACCCTGTGTGGTCTTCTGGTTTTAAAACAAGTCTTGACATGTGAAGGCATGTCCTACAGCACATGAAAGCCTAACTGAACTCCATCTGTTGTCAGACACTGAAGGTCTCTCTCTCCAACTCAGTCCTAATACATTATTAACTGCGTTACTTACAATGATTTAATTATTCATAGACCTCAGTCATTTTCTGGGATACCTACACCGCTACCTAGAAACACCACTACAGTAATATTATGGACTAGATGTGTCTGGATGAGGTCTACCAACATGAATACAAGTGTAATAAGAAAAATCTGATGATCAACACAATTCTTATCCTATAGACCAGTACAGAAAATTATTATAATTTTTAAAGTATAATAAGAATATCTTACTTTTATATATTTTTATATAACATATTTATATATATATGTTTTTGTTTTTTTTGTCTGTCATTGTTTTTGGGGGGGTTTTTTCGTGTCCAAGAGTCTTTTTACCTCTTGCCAGGCTGCCATTGTAAATAAAAAACTGTTCTTAATGACTCGCCTGGATAAATAAAGAATTTATTTATATTAGGCAAATTTTGGATCCTCAGTCAAGCTCCAGAACCCTCAGCTCAGCTCAATTGTAAACCATTTTGGGTGAAAATGTCGGCCAAGTGAATACAAATGTATTCGATGCTAGAATACAGCATGAATACAAGATTATTAAGCTGCTGCTGCACTCAACATTTAACTTTTAAGCAAAGTTTTTTTGGCCAACAATGTCTCCAAGATAATATAAATGTAGATTTGATAAGAATATTGAACAGGATGAAACAGTGGGCAGTACAAAGAGGTTCTCTCTGAGGAGGATTTCTGACGCAACTTCCAGTAACACTGAAATGTGCTTGTTGGCGCGTACACATATATATGTTAGTATTTATGTGATATTAAATAACCGCACCAACACAAAAGAACCTCCTACAATTGAATTGACATATCGGCATGAAGATGTGTTATAATATAATGTAGTAAACATTTGAAATTTTAATATACTACAGTATTATGCTTAGAATATAAATAAACGGGTCGCTAAGGAAATCAAACAGAAAACACAAGATTGTAGAACCCAATCTATATGGTCAGCAGAAGAAATCATTGACAAGATGGTACTAAATTAAATGTAAGTAAAATATAACACTCAATTTATACTGCTTAAAAAATATCCCTTGTTAAACAATGAAATATCCCCTATTTTTGTGAGAAGAGTAATAAGGCTATATATATATATATATATATATATATATATACTGATGTATCAGGGCTGGATGCTATATAATAGACTTTATCTTATTTCTACATAATATTGAGAAAGCCAGTGCCTAGACGGCGGCACAGGGTACAAGGCAGGAACGACCCCAGACGGGGCACCCATCCATCATAGAGCACATATACTCACAGTCATACATATACTCACACAAAGGGAGGCACTAAGGACACTTTATATAAGTACTGATGAATTACTGCAAGTCATATACAGTAATGCCTACAGCACAAACCGTACAATTATAAATACAATTTACCTATTATTATTGGACATGCTGACATATTAGTATTCAAAAACAATTCGGGGTATACACAAAGTGTTAATTTATTTATATGATTTACTACACCAAGGACGTAATAAAAGGTTTCAGATAATAGAGTAGCAGTGTTTCGGACTACCCTTTTTAATAATGTGTCACATCCACATACTCCTGTCATTGTAACTAAAACACAAAGGTTTAACACATGTCTATATATAGTATATGGGGAACGTTTGATCAGAATAAAGCTGGAGTTTCTGTTTTGCTCCATTGCGTATGTAAACAAGCACTGCGCCTTTTAAAAGCCTCTTACGTCATACACTTCTTGTTTTTGTTTACAGCTCCTATTTAGTCGTGCCAAAAATAACCTCTGCCCATAAAACCAGGCTTCATCGCTATGCTGGTTTGAATGGGGCTTGTCTGTGGGAGACGCTGCGCTTGTATTTATTTAGTAGGTGCCACATTTGGCTAACTGTTTGTAAAAAAAAACCAGCGGTCGTTTTCCCCTCCCCCTCAGCGCTGCTTCACTACTAACGGCTCCATTCACATTCTCAGTGACTGCACAATAGCGGTCACGTGACCAGACTCTCTCATAAACCATTACATCAGCGCAGGAAGAACGGCAAGATATTTAAAGAGGACGCGACCTTTTTTTAAAAACAGAAATTTGCTTTAGTCATTTAGTTTGTATTCTGACAATTCTGACATGTTGGAAAATGTTTTATTAGCACAAAGTTGACAGGCATTTAATTATCAGCAAACCAACCCAGCAACTAAATTGTCTAAATGCTAATGTGAAAAAAAGTTTCTATCTTTCTCAAATTTCTAGTCCTGTGTTTACCTGATTAGGGTTGCGTTAGATGTGGCGCTTATACCCAGAGAATCCCTGTGTCGCAGTCATAAGTGTGTCCTGGCCAGTCCACAAGGTTGCTTAAGAGTTACTGTTACAGTGGTTTAACATGCTGGCTCTGCGTTTTATCCATGACGGGCATCGCAATCACAACCAAGACTGACCGTGTCTGAGGGAGTGGAGGCCGGATAAGGCATCATCCTCCAGTGCTGAAACAGTGACCTGTGCCCGGCCCAATGATGGACTGGTGCCCTGTGTTTGTCCAGGGGACAGATGTCCTTGTGTCCTTGGCCAGGGGAATTGAAATAATGCATATGTATTTGTATGTATTTGTGTATGTGTATATATTTGTATCATGACACACTAAGAACATGTTACTTTCTAAATTATTATATGAATAAATTACTAAATCTAAATTATTTCAAATTAGTAGTATCTAAAGAAATCTATTTTGGTGAACATACAGACAAATTTGAACTGTACTTTAGTTAAATGTCCTTACTATGGAACGACTAATTCCTGTAAGTAATAAGAGATTATTTCGCTATAAAATTTGTTCAACACACAAATAAATCCATACATGTGAATGTTGTTTAATTATAATATGACAAAAACTTGCTGTTTGCTAAATAATTGGCCTTATTGGCATTTAAAATGATTCCACGATCGACTGTCGTATTACTTAAATGTGTCTGACTAGTACAGTTGAGTAATAACGATGATATAGTTTGTTATTTTTATTTAGCAGTACTTTGTTACTCAGGCTAAAAACATTCCTGCGCCTTTAAACGTCGTTTCCACGTTAGTGTTTAAATAGCTCGCGTCTCTTCGCTGCTCTCGGATTGGTCCGTGGCGATTTGGCGGGGCAGAAAAAAAGACGGTTGGTATCGGGTAACTCGCAACGTGATTGGTTGGCGTGAGCTGTTACGTTTTGGTATAAAAGGTGTCTAAAAATAGAAACGGTCTCATTCCTTGCTAGGCTGTTGTTGGGTGAGTGAGAGCTTACAGACCGTAACGGGAGCGCTGTATCACCCAATAACCAAAATATAAACAATATTACGTCCTTAGCAATGCGACCCGCGGATTCTGGTCTGTTTCTGTCACTTTAATGTGCGTGGGTGGTGAAACGAGCAGACAGGAGGAATAATCTCGCTTTTACACGAGTTCGAGGGTAACTAAGGCGCCTCTGGGAGTAATTCGGCTCGATTACGGTTTGGAAACTGGAAGATGTTTCGATGAGAATCCATAACAAAGCGGATTGAGTCTGACCTAAACTTCAAAACTTGGAATTTTCTGACAATTTCGCAAATCGAGCTAACGATGGGGTACAAAGTGGAGGCACACCGGATCATGAGCATCTCCCTGGGGAAGATCTACAATTCCCGGGTGCAGCGCGGAGGAATCAAGCTCCATAAGAACCTTTTGGTGTCTCTAGTGCTCCGGAGCGCCAGGCAGGTCTATCTGAGTGACTATTACAGCGGAGTCTGTCTCAATTCCCAACAAGGAGAGACCAGGGAGTGGGATATAATGGAGGCCGAGCAGGCCAAGGAATCCCTCCCGACTACTGCGGACACTGAGCGGCCCGAGGTCACAGAGGATCCCCTGACTGAGAAGGTCGATCCCGGATCCGAGGAACACCCTTCTCACTCTGATTCCCCGGATCCCGCTGATGGTCCTGTGACGGAATCTGCTCCTGTTAACACGGACTCCACCGAGCCCAAAGCCAGCACGGATTCAGTAGCGGAGGAAAGCGCGCAGAAATCGAGCGCGTGCTCGAGCAGGAAGCGGAGCGCCGAGAAATCCCCGGCAGCCAGCGAGTCTCCTAAACGGACTAAAGTGGCTTCAAGCGCGGCAAGCCCAGAGCAGGAGGGCGAGGAGATGGAGACCGGTAACGTCTCGAATCTGATCACGATATTCGGTTCCAGTTTTTCAGGACTTTTGAGCAAAGAAGGAACGAAAGAGGAGCAACAGGAGGAATCGGACGAGTCGGGGCAGATCTGCTGCGACCAAATGCTTAAGAACCTGAACCCATGGAGCACCGCCATCGTCGCCTTTTAATGTTTTTAAACTGTTTAAAATGTGTGTAAGCCTCCCACGTGTTGGTTTCTGGTGAATTTTATGACCCGGTTTACCCTAAACAACGTGGTCACGGGACTTCCCCCCCTATCGAGTGGAGTAGTTTTGCCTGTTGGCTTGTATTTTGGCGATGGCTCAATCACAAACGGCTCGTGTTGTAGTGCACTATTATTTCCGGCCTACGCCATACTGTGTAGTGCAGTGGTGTAGGGAGGGAGCAGCCGTTTGGAGCACAGCCCTTGTTGTAAACTGAGGAATGTTGGTGCTACTACGCAACTCCCACGTCAAAGGAAGTTACTAAGACGAACTTTTTTTTCCACAATAACGTCGGTCGAGTCTCAGCAGTCAGGATGATGAACACTGGTTGTTGTTAAGTACGAGTTAAATGATACGCTGGTTTAAAAGGCTGCCTGAAAACAAACCGAGGCCACTGGTTTTCCTCCAAATGTCTTTGTTTTATAAAGACTTGTACATTTGTAACATGTGTTCCTGTACATAGTGTTTCCAATGTTTCATTATGAATCTTATGTATTTTGGTATTTACGATCATGACCGTTATGTGATGGTCACGTATTAAAATATGTGAACTGATCCATCTTGTTGTTTATTTGCTCGAGAAAAGTCGCTTGGAACAAAACCCTAGCTATGTTTTACATTTAATTAACTTCCATGGTTGTTCATATAACTCGGTAATCACTAGTTCTTCTATAATCTTCCTTTAAAGATGAATATTATTTGGCTCAAGATGTCTTAGCCAATCAAAACTATCCTGTTTATAAACCAGGTTCTCATTTCAAGTGCAATCAAAGTCAAATCCAGGCATTTTTGGCAAACAGTAAGGCTTAAGTTACTTGTATAGCTTGCAAGCAATAACGTACATCAGAAAGTGTTATAAGATCTGTATATACTGTGCGGCTCAAAAAATAAGGGATGTTTGTGAGCAGCGTTACTGTACGCTTTTCAAAATCAGTTTGAAATCAGCTCTCAATCTGGCTTATTTCAACCTCACAACGGCACTGTTGTATCCATGTCACACTTCTTTAACCTGAAGCTAAGGTATAGAGTTTTAAGTCTTAACAGGGGCTACCTGTTTGGCAGCTTGTTTCCCCTCTTTATAAAGTGTTAATGATGATGTAATACCTTCATTATGACTATTAGCAGACAGATCGTGACTCACTAGACAACAGCAAGACCACTTCTCCTTATCTGCCGTGTCTTTAAATGTTATTACACAAAAAGAACTCAAACTGAAACTGTCAGACATTTCAAAACAAGCGTAAATGCACTCGTACTCCCACACTTCCTTTAAAACCAACGGATTTCACCACACTCGAACATCTTCGAGATAAGAGCCAGTGTTTAAGGTTCCTGCCACGCCGAAACCGACGCTTTGTGTCTTCAGCAGCAATTTAGTGTTGGTAAAAAGGAGCCAAGGCACATGATTATATATAGTCTCATTTCAGATACTTCTTAACTCAGCCTGGTTACAATAATAACAACATTGGATAGATTGATCATTTCTCACCAGCAGAAGTGGTTTTGGTGTAGAACTAAAAAATAAATTAGAATCAAACTACAGTTGAGAAGATGACTGGCTACTTTATAATACATTATAATATTTACATTACAGCTTGTGTTTAGCAGAAGCTCTGAAGAAAAAAATACAGCTGATAAAAACCTACAACATACAGTCCTATCGCTGTGGGTAAAATGCTTAACCATGGCATGGGAGCTTGGCAGCTGAACCTTGTACCTTCCTGGACGGTAGAAAGTGGGTCAGCTTTGTGAAGCTGGCATGCCTGATCAGAATGATTAGAGCATAACATTCATTAAATTAGCCTGAAACTTTGCTGCTGATTTGTTAATGGGATTGTTAACGTGGTTAGTGAATGCTCAGCTCGGATATCTTACTCTTTAACCTGTTACATTGTTTAATTTTACAGCATTCTGTTTTTTTTTTAAATTGTTAGCATTTGCCATTCATACTGGGTCTATTTAGAGCGACCAATTTACCTAACGTCTTTGTAATATGTGAGGAAACCAGAGTACACAAAATAAACCCACATAGACACAGGGAGGCCATGCAAACTCCACACAGGTGGAAGGTTGGGATCAAACCGGGAATCCCTGGAGCCGCTTGGCCCACTGTGCTGCCCTTCCACTGTTCTGAAATAATAACAGTACTAACTGTTAATAACTGTTTATGACACTTACAGTGATTTTATCAGGGATAAGGGATTTGTTAGGCACAATGTGCACTTTTATAAAGCAACAACAATTTGATTAAATACACTGGTGTTTAAAAAATAATGTATTTATTTATGAAAAATTGTAATACATTCTTCTTCTTCAAGGCAATGAATTCCCTACATGGTTAGTCCCGCACAAAAGCCAATATTCATTTTAGGAAGAATCAGCTTGAGCTTAGTTTAGGACCCTCTTTTAAAGTCAGTAGAGATGTTTTGCTCAGTACACCAAATCTAAAAACATGTTTGCAGCCTTTATTTTTCAAAATTGGGTATAGCTGAAAAATACTATGATGTCACAAGAAATGACGCAATGAAATAATTATCATGTCTATTAACTTCTATGTTTTTGGAAGTCAGAGAGCAGTGCATACTGTATGAGTGAAGGAGTTACTAAACTAAGAGCATTACATTTGTAGGTTTAGCAAATTGGCATAAACATTAGCACTCAGTACTCGAATAGTGTGTAACCCTCTTTACTAAGAACGTCAAACGTACTGTAGAAGTGAACATTTTTAATTTAGCATTTCTAATGCTGAGTGTAATAATAACCCTGATCAATAATTAAATCAAATAAATACAAATGATCTTTAATAAAACTCAAAAATTCTATTTGACTGACATGCAGCACGTCTAATGTCTACAACCCCTTCTTTATCTTTAGCTACCTGCATGTTAATCCAACACCTAACAAGGTTTTAGTTAACTAATGTTCTTGTCCATATGCTAGTTGTTTTGTATCTAGTAAAGAAATACAAAGTACTTTTAAAAGTTACTCTGCATAGGGGCGTTGGCTAAATGCTGTAAATGTAAATATTTACTAGAAAATACTAGCGGGGTCTCCAGAGTTACACTCCATAGCTTTAATAAAGTGAAACGTGGTCTGTGGTAGCCTAGTGGTTTACGTACTGGACTCTGAACCAGAAGAGTTCAAAGCTGCCAAAGTTGGGTCCTAGAGCAAGACCCTTAAGCCACAATTGCTTGGATTGTAAGACTGTATCAGTTGTAAATCGCTCTGCATAAGGGAGTCTGCTAAATACTGTAAATGTAAACGAAAACTCAGACAGCAACATCATATTACAAATGAAACAATGGGCTTAATTCATTTTCATATTAACTAGTACTTTGTGTTTAGACGGTTGATCAATTGTCACAGAAACAATGACAAAACCAGCTTGTTTTTATGATCAGCTTAATTTGGCCGACCCCAATGAGCCCAAACAAGCAACAGAAACTCAGCATTAAATGCCTTTAGTTGGTTAGAGGATGTTATCCAGGCAGGATAGTCTTCAAGATAGATTCAGATTGTCTTGCATGACTACATTGTTTTGCTGTGCACGCTTTGATACGGGAGATACTCAGAGTATGATTAAGCTGGTCTAATGCTGGCACTGTACCGAATGTGGGTCAGTCAAATCCCAAGTCTGATGACCACAAGTCGGTAGCGCTGCACTGAGATCATGCAAGAAAGCGCGTCATGTCACGCTTGCTTGGAAACTTGTAAACTAATCAGGCAATAGGCACGTATTTATTGTTTTTAAGTTCTCTCATGGCATAAATCTTGAACAGCTAGTTTCCAGCAGCCACAGCGGCTGGAGATTAAGGCCCAACCCTTTCTGCCCAGTTTTGGGTTTAGGATTCTTGACTAATGGTGATGTAGCTGCTGTGCTTTGTTGGTGAACACTGCAATGGCTAAGAAGATACATGTGGGTACATGTCTCAGCCAGGTTAACAACATGCACATGTCCTAGTTCACCAGACTCCCCCACCCTTCTTTATACCGTGTTCCTGATTCCTGGAAGGAAGAGAAGGGGGAAAAAAAGTGTGATTGCAAAAGTGTTTCCTGAAAATCTCCACAGCAGGAGCACATGTGTGTGTGGAATGCTTGGTCCGAAAAATTGGAGAACAGTCCACATGATTTAAACCATGCTGTTACGTCTCTACACATTTAAAAGCAATCATAAAAAAAGAGAGAAAGTCACACTGTATATCAGTAAAACGTACTATGTGCGAAAGAAGACAAGGAACACCAGAGAAAATGCAGCTATTTTAGGCGCCATGAATGATTTATTCCACAGCAAGAGCTCCGGTGTGTCTCGTTTTTAATGTGGCCACTGCTTGTGCCGTCCTTCCACAAGAAAAGCTGGGAGCAGTCCAAAGAAAACACCCGTCTGAAAACATGCAGAGACAAGATCTTCTCTAACACAGCCTTTGTTCCACGTGAAAGAAAAGTAAAGAAACATCTCAGCTCCTCTCCACTTATTCAACAAGATGGATATCTTTACACCATGCTCACAATAGCAGCTACATATTGAGCAATTAATCATGTAGATCATTAATCAGTTAACCATCTGCAATTTAGTTAATTACTTAACCAAGAAGCACTGAATAATCATCATTCTTCCACCAGTCTCCTGCTATTTGTAACAATCACAAAGTCTTTTAGACTCACCAGCTCGCTCCACACTGAGATGTTTTGTCTCCATAAAATAGCCTGAAGTCTAAGGACATGTGACACGGAGTTTAAGAATAATCCAGCCTGAGCCAGTACAAGTCCTTATATGTACATCACACATGATATAGGCATTACATAGACATGACCAGACACAAACACACAAAAATCACTTTAAAGGAAAGTCAGTAACTGTTCTTCTAACTGTTCTTGAACCAGAGCTCAAATGAACCAGACAGTCCAAGCAGTTTGCTTTTCACCATGATCAACAGACGGTTGGTGAATTAATCCGCAGATTATGTATTATAAATACTCAGGGTACTGAAATCTGCTGAATGAATCATATTTTAATTGTAGTACCAATTTTCCACATTCACGGTTACATAAATATAACAGACTACAATATTTTAAAGCTCGGCAGAGGTTTTTATTGATATTGATCGGATGCATTATATGACAAACTCTTCATTTCTGACCAAAAACCGAATGAAATTACTTTTGTGCGTTTTAGCAACATCAGTTAATCTTAAACCATCTTGACTTGGGTGATCACGTTGTTCATCAACATTAGAATCACAAACCAAAATAGTCTTGAGTCACAAAAAGCCTTTGTACTGTTGCATTATGTTTTTTATGAATTTCCCCTAAGTGTGACACCACTCTGCTCTCAAAGTGCATCCCATTTGTGGCTATTAGATGAATGAGCTAATGTCTAATAAACCGTGTTTGTTTGTATTGTTTGTCCCAATAATCTGATACAAAGTCTTGATTTGTGTTGGGAAATGGCAAGTGACTTATTCTGAACATGCCAAATTACATCTATAGTATCCAGTGACTTATCCACAGTCACTACAGGATGCAAAGGAAAAGCAAAGCATCCCTTTTTTACCCCTGCATATCATTGTCAGGGTGGTGGGGGAGGGTTAGGAGCCTAACCTGGAATTTACTGGGCGCAAGCAAAGGTACATATTTAACAAGGCAGCAGTCCATAGTAGGGTTGTGTAAAGGCACCACCCAACCGTCACGTCAATACAAAAGGCTGTAAATCAATCAAATAAATATAATCCAGCACATTCATTGTCATCCCAAATCCATTGTTTTAAAATATCCACAATAACAAGTGGACACAATAAGTTTAAACTAACTCTGCTGTCAGTAGTTGATAGACTATACACACGGACTCAAAGCATATCAAACTTAACCTGGTCACCCATTTATAAGAAGTGTAATTTCATTCATTGATTTCACATCATTTATTCATTTAGCATGCAGCCCCTGTCCAGAGGGACTTGCCATTAAAACAATCTTACAAGGTATAATCCTAGCAACTGTGGTCTGGCCCAAACTGTGGCAGCTTGGCAGTCCTGAGGCTGAAACCGAAGACCAACCGGTCGAAAGTCTTACAGTCTGAAAATATAGCTTGTACATCATTAGATTTTTAGTCATTTTTTAAAAAGTAGCACCTAATATCGAAATATTTCATTCTATCATCTCATGATTTTATGTAGGTAAGTTTAAATATGCTAGCTGGCTGGATCTGAATAAATGTTGGCATTTAAATTGCTATTAGTTGCTTTTGTTTGATGTTTACTACGCAGTGCAATGTGAGGACTAATCTGACAGAGCCATCAGAAACCAGATAATGCCGTTGCATTTAGGGTGCTTGAAAAGGCTAGAATAATGTCAATATGGTTTATTATATGCATTATTTGTTAGGTCATAAATGTAACTGTTTTCTGTCCACTTAAAATAATACAGTAAGAAAATACCACACATTGTTACTATTTTAGCTGGCAGTGAAGCGGTCCCACGTCACTGTGAAACAGGTATCACTGGACTTAAACACCTTAAAATCTCACCCTCCCCCAGGGTGCACACACACACACACACACACACACACACACACACACACACACACACACACACACACACACACACACACA
>JAVSBV010017626.1:0-12228 GCA_033117975.1 Parotocinclus spilosoma | reverse complement strand
TAAATAAAAGTATGAGATTTAAGGGAAAACACAAAATTGTCTAGGTGACCCCAAACTTTTGAACGGTAGTGTAAGTAGTTTGGGCTTTGTTCCCTTACTGCTACTGATTTTCAGTACAAAACTTTTGGAACATGACTGTGAGGTCAGACACTCGTGTTGAACAACGAGCCCTGGCTTAGTTGACGGCTATTATTGCAGTTCATCTCAAAGATGTTAAACAGCCATCCAAGCTCCTCATCAAAGTTAGCAAACCATCATTTTATAAACTTGTTTTATCAAGGCAGGGCTGAAATTTGATTGACTGGCCTGTTGTAGGTTGAAACCAATGAAAGTGCCGGATTTATTTACATTTGTGCTTTAAAGAGCAGAGCTCACCTAGTTTTAGCCAGTTATTGTACGTACTTTGTGAACCTCATTATCATTATACATCATTCTTCCTTTATAAAAATGTTCACACGTCTCTTTTTCAACAGTTCTTACATGCTCCTTGCTTCTTATTTAAGTTGCTATAACGTGTGAATGGAAGTCTTTTTTTATGCTGTAATGTGTCATATTACAATATAAACTCTTTTTTCGCACAAGCCTAAACATATTGACAAGCAAAACACAGCTTTCTGTCAGATTTAAATCACTTCAACCCATGGCTTTGAAACAGGTTCAACATTTTGCAGTGCTCAAAACCCTGCATATCTTACTGACTACTGCTGGGCAGATTTGTACAAACAACAATAACGTGAATGTTTGTTTTTCTTAAATAATGCAGTTAAAGGACTATTTGGCGGTTATCCTTCTCCTTTCTAGTTTGTACAGATTAATAAGGGATTTGAGAAGTAACTTGAAAGTAATGAGCCAAGGTCATTGACCTTTAAGTCCAGTATTTAGCACTAACAGCAGTGTTTATCACCAAGGTGTAAATATTAATCGGTATAGCTGTGTAACACAGTTCTTCTGGTTTCTACAGTACTTACAGTCCAAGCGCAGTATCCTGTTTCATCATGGACACCTCCAGATGTGTCCAACCCTAGACACACCTGGAGGTGTATACGTTGTAAGTCGCTCTGGATAAGGGCGTCTGCTAAATGCCGAAAATGTAAATGTAAAGTGGTTTGTCCAAGTTCTAGCAGTGAGGTGAATATGTTCTGTCCTACACAGCAAAGTTGTACCTCACTAAAAATAAAAGACAATTATACAGCGATAATGGCTTTGGTTGACCCTGGGGAAACGTTCTTTTTAGAGCATCATTAGCAGTTTTGCTCTAATTTTCTGCTGTGGTTCAGACTCAGACTGCACCTTGGATGATGACTGATCAAGCTTTTCCATGGTGGTGGATTTGAAAACTGCATGCATGAGAAACTGATTGCTACAGAGTGGGTGTGGCATTTAGGGTTAAGTGTTCACAAAAACATCACATCATTTAATAATTAATGAAGTGGCAGAAGGAGAACATGAAGCAGCTTTGTTTGGCCATGTTTACTTGCATGGAGCACATATGATGGTCAGGAGAAGGAAACACATGCCAGATCTTCTTCTTTCTAACTGAGAATTGGCAGGTACAATCCTAGCACAGCATCCAAGATCTAGAACTTGAACGGGAGGCCTGAGGAACATCAGGGAATTTGGTAGCTTTGTAGAAAATGGTGATGTGAAATGGAGGGGAATTTAGCCTCTGTATTATTGTTTGGGTCTCTGCTGAACAGGCCCACTTGGGCTGGTCTTTTCCTAAAACAGCACTTGAAACCCTGGTGAAGGAATCTGCACAGAATCTCCCACTCACCGATGTGGTAACTATGGAAACACGTTACTGTGGTATTCTCCTGGTTCTAACACAAGAGACCTAGAGAGAGTTGAAGAGAGACAGAGACCTGGGAGGAATATCAGATGGCATTGATCTAAATTAGAACATCTCTGTGAAACATTCATATTCTGCACATATATACACGTATACTGTACTCTACACATCCACATGAATACACACTGATAAGACAAAACATCGTCTACTTGGTGTGCACTGATGTTTAGGGAGGTGTAACGTTCCATTGTCCTCATGAATGCCCCAGGGTTTTCCAATAGAACCATGCCCAGAGTTTCTCATTCCCTCCACCAGCCCATCTCCTTCCTACAGTACACCCTGGTGCCATCCCAAGATGCACATGAATCCAGTCTGCCATGTGATGTAAGCTTTGTCCATTTCTGCAAGGCTCAGATCCAACACTAGAGGGCACATTGTAGGTTACAGTGTACAGGTGGTAGATGGATGAGCACTTTGGTTTGCAGCAGCTTTTCCGCAAATTGTATTACATAAGCTATTCTGTTGGTTCAGACCAGAATTGCCCTCACACATCAATGAGCCTTGGCCACTCTACACTCAGATCACTGTCAGCGGGTACTCACCACTGGTGAGCTTGTGCACCCGGTCTGGCCATAATAATTTGACCGTTGCCAAATATCTCTATGTCTTCTCTATGCCACAAGAGAGCTTAAAGTACTAGAGGCTATTTGTTGGTTGGTGCAGTTGCCACATAGTTCTAGAGATCTCCAGTTTGATCCCAACCTTGTACTCAGCCTATGATATCCATGTGGGTTTTACTCCAGGTACTCAGGTTTCCTCCCAAATCTTAAAGGCATGCATTTATAGGCATGTTAATTGTTTGCTCTAAATTGGCCCAGTATTAATTTGTATCTATCTAGTATCTATATATATAACCTTGCTCCTGTCGTGAAAACCCGTTGGTGCTGATACAACGTTAAACAACTAAGTCTGACACAAGTCACAGTCTGACAAAGCGTGCTGCACTTCATATCCTCTTTTCAATATCCAAATGACTTTAATAGATGTTGGTTAACTAGACTCAGGTGTTCCAGGCAGCCTTTATTATATCCCTTTAATATGCTGTGTCCTCACCAACGTAACTGACAAGCTTAATAGATAAGATAAACAGACAGTTTGAGACAGACATAGAGTGAAAGAATGAGACAAGGATTATCACTGGAAAAAAATCCAGTTCCACAGTTTACAGCCTCTCTAAAATACTAGTGTGGTTTATAATCAAGTAGTTTCTACAGGAGTTTCTATCTGTTTTAGAACTGTTGTTATTTTGGAGAGAGTGTACAGGCTATTTTGTAAGTCTAACTTGTTTAATACTGTCTGTTCGCTCACTGTTTCCACCAAACCCACATGCACATGGGCTGCGTTCCAAATGACTTACTATTCATACTATGCTCTGCTCAAATGCAATATGTAATTATCTAATTATGTAGACTTTTCTAGTTAAGTCAGACTATGTACTAACTCACCTTAAGCTAAGTTGTTTTTTATTTAATGTATCATTGGCACCAATAGTTATTCATGACAGGAGCAAGGATACATTGATACTAGTCACACACATTCAAAAGGCCACACTGGGCCACTGCAGAGCAACCATTTAAACCAATGCATATCTTTGGAAGGTGGGAGGAAACAGTGTACCCAAAATAAACTCACATGGACACAAGGAGGACATGCAAAATCCACAAAGATGGGGTCCAAGATCAAGCTCAAACCAGAAATCTCTGGAACTATGTGGCGACCACACTAAATACTTATGCCACCAGTGCCAGTAGTAGTATGCTGTAACAAGTAACTACATGTTCTGTTTTAAAACATTATCTGGGAACATGTAACGGTTATTAAATATAGATCATTGGTTTTGACAGAATATACACTCTGCTTTCATCCAGTCTCTTGGTACACACTGGGAGCTGGTGGACACAGGGGACAATCCCATTCATCGGACTGTCCCTCCCTCAGTCAAGTCAAGGCAGATTTATTTATAATTTATATAACAGTTTTTCCAATGGAGCACTGTCTCAAACCAGCTCTACAACATTATATAATCCTAAAAGGCCAATCCCCAAATTGAGCAAGCCTAGGGCAACAGTGGAAAGGAAAATCTTCCTGAATGTTGTCAGGGGAGGACCAAGACTCCCATTACCCATACTCCTTGGGTGGCTTAGATGTTAAATGAAATAATGAAATTTCATAGTAAAACTTAGTAAATAATAACAGATGAATAAAATAATGTTAAACATTTTCATATTGGCAATTATTTCGTCCAGAGAGTCATTCAGTCCATTAAATCCTCAGTGGCAAGTCCTTTGAGGCACATTGTCCCCTGACCACAGGACTCAACTTCGTAGCGGTGGGTCAGCAACTTGCTGCTGGGCCATACAAGTGTCAGGGGACAAATTTAGAATGTATGCAAATTGTAATGAAATATTAACAAGTCAAAACCTTTTTCCCTTTTACTTCACTTTGCCAATAAATTGGCTATTAAATACTGTAAATTGAATACAATTGATGCTAATACAAATACCCATCACTCAGAAACACCTTAAATCAGAATAAATAATAGTTAAATAGTACCCTACCCCAAAGGTAGGAAGAAAACATGTTCCATTTGACAATTAAAAAATGACCATAAACAGCCAGCCAAACACAAACTTATAAGCAGACATGGTGTTTTCAGTGAAGGACCGACGAAAGAAAGCCACAACCAGGGACTGATATATATGAAAAATAACAGAACTTTTGTCTTTACACTTTCTCAGTCTTGCAGTGTCTTGCAGTCTTGCAGTGTCTTAAGAGGAAGCTAATCCTGCTTAGCCAGTAGATAAACACATTCAGCCCAACCTCCAGACTCAAAGACACAAGTCCTAGTAACAACAGACCAGATTAAATAGTCACTTTTAATTCAACATCTGCTCATCATAAAAATACATATATTAAAACTATGATCAGGGCAGCTGCAGGTCTGCTAACATGCATTCACATAAGCATCACTATGCTTAGCCAAATCGAGTGCTAGCCAGTGACTAGCTTCTGGATAATGGCTTAATGGGATTAACAGCTTAATGCAGTGCCCAGAACAAACTTGGTTTTGCTAAAGGTCATCATGGAGGAAAGAAAGTCAACGATAAAGCTAGTGCTCATAAAAGGAGCTTGTTACCAAAACTGCTAACAAGTAATAAGGAAGATGTAGTAACATCTCTTTAATGATATAAACAGATCACACTCTCATATTACTAACTACCAAAATTATAGCTTCTCCACAACACATGACAATCAATTGGCCTAAATTATGCTACCTAACTATTATGGGGACCAGACAGAAGATCTTCCCCCGGCACTGCAACAGGGACCAGTACCTATTACAAACTGAAACAACTAAATAGACCATTAGATCACCCAAAAAAACAGATAGCACAACAACAAGTTATAAACATATTTAACATATATATATATATATAACATCTAGCCTGAAAATGCGTAGTTTTGAAAAGTTCTTCGTTATCCCATTAAGAGTATTTTTACACTCTCTACTTAGACTTTGGCTCATTATACTTTGGACCTAGGGGTCTGTAATGTTGCTTTGAGGCCAATTCCTAATTTAAATACATTCTTCTTCCTAGAGTTTCATGCTACAGCAGGTCTGCTCCACCTGGGTCATTAGACGCAACCATTGATACTACTAAAATATACTCCAACCGATACATCGCTCCATCTGTCACTGGAGACCTGATCAATGACAATTCAGAATAATCAAGAGTAAACCCACGTGTACAGGGGGAGAACATGCAGACTCCATCACAGAATGGACCCAGGCTGCTCCACCCTGGGATCGAACTCAGGACCTTCTTGCTGTGAGGCAGCGGTGCTACCCACCGAACCACTGCACTGCCCATAATTTAAATACATTATCTAATGTAAATACAAATGTTATTAGACCTGACGTAAGGATTGAGATAATAGTTAAGGTAACAGAAATCGTTATAATGTCTTTAGAATAACATCGACCACCTGTGCCTGCAAGCTGACAAAGACTCTGTGGGAGAGACCTGGTGTGAAGACGACAACATCTGGTTCCCCATCAGAGACGTAACCCATTTCCAATATGACAAGCTGTCGGTTTTCATTTTGGATGCTGTCAATCCAGCTGCATGCACAGCAGCCACCTTGAACAAACCCTGAGCCTGATCCATATGAAACCTCTTTTCATACCTTCTGAGTAGATTTATTATGAGACCGTTTCATCTCAAATTGTCTGGAAGTGACGATGCTGTTAAATAATACAATCCCTTATAAGCTACTAGATGATGCTCTCGTGGGCTGTAGTGGCACAGTAGTCAAGGTACTGCTCTACCAGAAGATCCAGTACTATGGTTCTGAGATACACAAAACAACAATGGCATTGTCACATGAATGCTACCTTGATTTTTCCAGTGTTAATAGGTTTTAAAATCTACCCCAGCATAATCTAGGGTACCACATTGCCACAACACTCTCTCACCAAATTCTCAATGCTCTTGACACATTGCTCCATATAGAAATAACATCCAGACCTGCTTTTGATTTAACCGAGCACACAGCATGCAGCACAGTGTAGCAGGCTTATGGGCCACTGTGCCTAAATAACCACTGGCCCAGATACCGAAAAAAGAAATTGGGGTCGGATGGAAAAAACTGTAACCCCAACAGGTTATATTAGATATTTGTTTTGAAGCAGCATCAAAAGTCATCTGACTCAATCATAAACCAAAATATGACCGTTAAAAGGAACTTGAAATACTTGTAGTTCTTCTTCTAGTAGGTCTAGATAATTCCTGTCAAATTACTAAATGTCTAATTCTGATTACAGAAGCATTTGATGGACATCTGAGTGCAAAAGTCTTAAGCCACCATTAGACTTTTTGTTTTACCAATGGTACACTGCTTATAAAAACTAGAGGATATTTCCTCAATTTAGTAAGCAGTATATAATGACCTTATTTAACATATTGTCAACAATGGGCAAAATTGTAATGACATTTTTTAACAATAAGTTCAAACTTGGACTACTTACTCCCATACTTTTTTCCACTGATGTTGATTCCAGTCTTTATGAGCTTTAGAATATCTTAGATTTTTCACTTTGTTCTCCTTTTAAAAAAGTGGTTACTTGGCAACTACCTTTACAAAAAAGACCATTGCTGATCAAGTGTAAAGGGAAGTCACATTAAGGCCAGACATTTTTTTATTGCTTGTTTCGCGAATATATTTTTTTATTTTTTGTATTTCTCGGATCCGCTGCAGCACCAATGGTTGAAATAAAAAAGCTTTTTCCGCCCTCCGAGGGAGAGCCAACGGATTTCTTCTGTTCCTTTAAGTTTTTTACAGATTCACTTTCATTTAATTGTAGGTTAAATAAATTTTATTTTTAAATAAAAATGTATTTTTATTACAAAAACATTTTGACCATTTCACTACTTCCATTCTGTGACACCTCACAGGTTCCTTGTTCTCAGGAATTCTCTTGTGACAGTCAAAACACTGAAGGAATCCTTTACAACGTTGGCAACCTGTGAGAACATAAACTGGATTTGCATCACAACTGCATCTGCAAATCAGATCTAAATGTCAAGCCACCTCTTTCTAACATGGTAACGTTTCAGATTGTATCTTGTCCATCGTCTCTCTCAACTCACCGGCCTTGTTATTTACAAAGACGCCACCTTTGTACCGCGCTCCCTCACTGACGCTGGATTAATCTAATCTGTGTGTGACATGATGCGTTAAGCTTTCACTCCATCTGAAACACAGCCTACACTTTGTGTCCAATCGATATATTGCACATTCTGTTGCCATAGAGACTCAGGAGTCTTGCTTACTCACTGGTTGAGTCATGACATACAAGTCCATTTCAGAGTCTATCACAGACCTATCATCATCATCATCCTTTCTGCAGCAGATACAAGCAGGAACACGAGTCGTTCAGATTTGAAGAGACATGTTATAATGCAACAGCAAATGATATGTGTGGGAAAGAACCTGCTTTAACAGAGAGCATCCGTTTAGTGCTTGAAGATAATCAAACATCTTTTTTGGTTTAATTCCTCAACACTCTTTTAACATCCTTTATATAATGACTTCCACTGGACCCTATGTTTGTTCTACTGCTCCTACTCTAAACTCTTATGTTTTATCCATTGGTACTCATATAGATGCGAGATCTGTTTTGGACTATCATCCGAAGCTCTTCAGTACTCTTCAGTATTTTAACATATTCCAAATGTTTTCCTGCTGCTCGAGTGGTGCCGTGATAAAATATGTTAGCTCACCAACATGGGGACTTTGGATCAAGATCAAGTGATGCCTTGCAGCCAAGCTGGGGGTCACAAACAGGTGCAATTGGGCATGTCTGAGGAAGGGCTCTTTGCTAGTGCTGCAACATGCAATGGACTGGTTTCCCAGGGCATGCTTACCCATGCACGTTTTTTATGGACAGGGGCAGATGACGTTGTTTTAAGTTGGAGGGGGTGTGAGTGCCATCTGGAAATACATGGTTAAAAACTCTATGGCAAGTACTCTCAGCACGTAAACAGGGACTTTTTGTTTCATTATTTATATTTATTTAACATCACTTTTGGCACGAATGGCTGTTTGTGGCATGAACATGGTTATATTGCTACTAGTCATTCCTATTGACACTGGGCCAATTTGGCAGTATGATAAATGAACACATTAACTTAGCCTACCTTCTGATAGAAGTAATGAATAAATAATTGATGTGTGGTGTTTCAAAAGGCTAGAAATAAACCCGAGTCTTACCTGAAAAATACAGGCCACTGTCGAACAAAGATCCAACCTGGGGCATCGGAGCTTGGTTCATCACAGGGCATGCTGATCCATCTATGAGCAGATATTTTGAAGATAAAAAGAGTCAAGAGGCTAGAAGAAAACATGGAAAAGCATGCCGAAATGCTAAATTCATGCAATAATGCTAGTTCACGATCGATCCAAACAAACCCAAACATGACCCACATGATGATGCACTGGTGAAATGAAAAAAAAAAAAAGTTTTACAATATCTACCCTAATATCAATCTCACAAACAATTAAGAATGCATTAACTAATGAACGGAGAGAGATATGAGATGAATGCGGCTCCCCAAAGTCTATTTAAAACACTTTGTACACTGACATCATTTGTTTAGCTGAGAAGTGAACAGACATTAGAGAGCAAATCACTTCGATGAGACATTTGCTGGGGAAAGTCATTATTAAAATCTGCTAATGGCAATCTCAAATGAGAGCAAACATTTTATTGATGAATCTTCACCATCAGGATTCTAAACATGTACAAAGTAGCTCCTCTTGTGTAAATGTGGGCAGAATATAACAGGCAGAATAACAAACAAACTTCCACTTAATCACATCTTAGCAATAATGATCTGAAACAGAACGGTTGATATGATATGTCACTGCAATATCAGAGTAGTTGGGTGTTTTATCCCCTTGATATCCTGGTCAGACTTGCAGGTTTCTTGTTTAATTTTACACACTTGCACTCGGTAGCCACCGTTTCCAGCAACTGACTCTTACCGCTGAGCCACCTGGACTGCTTAGTCTAATGTTTCTAATAAGAGAACAAAGAGACTGTGTTCCTTACTGCCTGTCCTGATTTTGCTGTGTGACAGGCACCCTGTGTCAACAAAGACAGAGCTTAAGTTGCACCTAAACCTACACTAGCTACTTAAAAATGTGTTCTTAAAACAATAAGAAATGTGTCTTTTCCATATGAAGTTCTGCT
This sequence comes from Parotocinclus spilosoma, assembly GCA_033117975.1. Classification (NCBI taxonomy): domain Eukaryota; kingdom Metazoa; phylum Chordata; class Actinopteri; order Siluriformes; family Loricariidae; genus Parotocinclus; species Parotocinclus spilosoma. Next base: position 2,623 of record JAVSBV010017626.1, on the reverse strand, counting down.
CATCTAAATATACCAGGTTTGAGCAAATCATTCCAAATACTTGCTAAAACGTATTGAATGTTTTCTGGATTTCATTCAAATTAGACCAGGGGTGTCCAAACTTATTCTAATTTATACATACGTACAACCTAATACATAACTTTTTTCTTTTTTTGGTCATGAGACTGCACTAGGCAGATAACATTAACTAGATAACATTAAGCACTGCACCACTGGGTCTGCAAAAATGTGTTGGTGGAATGTTTTAAAATGTTACGTTGGGAAACAATTAGCTTAAAATAATGGTACTGAACTACTCACCATGTGGGGCAAGGATGCAGTCTCTCTTCCTAGTGTAATATATAGACACTAAAACTCTTTGTTTTGTATATCTGTAACAAAAGTTTGCAGTGTTATTTTTTTCACTAAAACCTAAAAAAAAACAAAAAAAAATTAAAATAACTTTTACATAACAAAACAAGCATTATTTTCACAAGCTAAAATGTAGGCGTTTGTGAGTCACCTTCCAACAGAAACTGTATAAATGTATTTTGGCTTAATTTAAATAGATCAGAACATTATTATCATGCAGGGAATGTTATTGGAACTTTAGGCCAGACGTTTTCTATTGCTTATTTCTCGGATGTTACTACTTAAGAATCTACTGAGTAGGAAGGAAAAACAATCTTTATTTTACAGCACAAAATAAAAAAAAAAAAATAAAAAATAAATAAAATTTATTTAACCTACACTTAAATTAAAGTGAATCTGGAAAAAAAATTAACTGCACTGATGAAAACAGTTGGCTCTCCACCGGAGGGCGGAAAAAGCTCAAATATATACATATACATATATATATATATATATATATATATTTTTTTTTTTTTTTTTTTTTTTTTTTTTTTTTTACTTCAACCATTGGTGCTGTGGCGATTCCAAGAAATACCAAAAAAATATATATTTTTTTGTTTTCTTCAAATATGATCCACGAAACAAGCAATAAAAAAAGTCTGGCCTTACATATAAAATATATTCCGATAACCTAACCCTTGCCTGACTCTGATTTTTAGCAGAAAAGTACCTGCAGTTAAACCCGGTTATGTTTGTGAGCAATATTTACCTTACACACACAGACAGAGTGGACCTGCTTTTTTTGGCACAACATTACTTGTGATCTGGTCTCTTTAGCCCTGCTCTCAATCTCTCATCTTTTTTTTTTACTAATTAACCCAAATGAAGATATATTAATACCACTGGTATGAGAAGGCGGGTCCAGGCTGGAAGTGGGACAGATATGTGGAGGAGAAAGAATACAGATTTTAGAATGGCGATTCAGTGAAGTGGGTCGCTCTGCCCCGCCTCCGTCTATAGCTGGGGAAAAAACGAACTGTTACTATATCCAAAGACCCAGAGGCTCTCTTTAATTGCCTATTACCCCTGAGTCTCAGGCCCCCACTGGTCTTCTTAAAGGGAAAGGTGGATCTAAATGTAAGAAGAAAGACAGCTGGATGGTTTACACCATAAAGTCCTTCAGGATTAGAAACAAAGGGGTTGAAAGTGAACTTCCAGCTTCTGTTCATAACTTCTTAAACAGTGAACCCCAAAAGAGAAAAAGTTGGGACATTATAAAAAAGTGTCATTTTGCCTTTCCTTTACTTAGACTTTTATATCATTGCAATTCCAAGTTTTTATATTCTTGTTAACTTAATTTCATTTGCTAATAAACATCCATTCCAGGCCTTTTAACACATTTCAATAACAAAAATGTTGTGGCAGATGTGATTTAGGGCTAGCAAATTAAAAAAGAGATTTTTAAAAAGGTGCTGTCAGCAAGTGATCATGATTTTGTAGTCTCTGAGGAGCAAAGATGGGCTACGACAGGGCATTGATGTCCTGTTTGTCAACAAATGCATGATTAAAAGGTTTTAAAAAATGTTGAAAGGGATTTACATAATTTTCCATCTACAGTGCATGCCATTTAAAAAACTGTTTCACAAATTCCAGTTAAAACTTTGTTGGGCAACAACATAGTCCAAAAAACAGGCTCTGACATGACATGATTTTAGTGAAACATATGCAGCCTTCAAGACAACATCTTTTTCAGTGACATCCATGCTTTTTTCAGCAAGACAACACAAAACCACGTGCTGCACACATTACAGAAGAAGTGGGTACGGGTGTCCGCCTAGCCTGCCTGTAGTCCTAACTTTTTCAGAAGTATTCATCTGCTATATTATACCAGTCTCCTTTCATCACTACTGGCTCTATAATAATCAGTTCTTTTTCTTTTCTGAAACTTCTGCCTGTATTCTAATAAAGAGACTGAGAAACAAATACAGTCGATTCCGGTTAATAGGACCAGAAACAAATCCTATTAATATGTGTAATATTATTCGCTTATTTGGACCAAAATTCTGCTTAATCAGACCAAAGAATGTGTACAGTATGTAATATTCGTGAAGAAACTCCATCTCTGGCATCACTACCGAAAACTCCCGAGTTTCTTCCCAGCCCTCTACTGCCACCTACAGGCCTTTGCCTAACATTTACATTTACTACAAAAAAACAAGCCACAAGTCACCACTTAGCCACAGCAAAAGCACGTCAGATCACACTGGATAAGTTCTTCAAACGTTGACTGGAA
>JAVSBV010017615.1:0-25805 GCA_033117975.1 Parotocinclus spilosoma | reverse complement strand
CGGAGTACCCGGAGTAAACCCACGCAGACACGGGGAGGACATGCAGACTCCACACAGAAAGGACCCAAGCCACCCCCGCCGGGGGATTGAACCCGGGACCTTCTTGTTGTGAGGCAAGCGGTGTACCATATAAAAAAACTATCAAATTGTTTAAAAAAAAAAAAAAAACGAGGCCGCACACTTTGTAAAAACCTCAATTTGTGCCGTTCTCAAAACTTTTGCCTCCGACTGTTACGTGCTCTGTGGTCTATTATACAGCCAGCCCTCTCAATAAGCCCATCCCCCTCTGAATTTCGCCCCGCCCCGATGCCTGTGCGGGTCCTGTTGGCCCATGAGCGAGAAATCCCCCTCCTCCTCTTTCTCCGGTTCTCTTCTGAACTTCTTCAGGAAAAATAACAGAAGAAAACGTCAATACCCGAGATAGCCGTGGACAACGAGGAACTTTTCAAATCGGCCCGAAGTGTTTGGGCTGAGAGGGTGACGCTGGGTGAAGCAGGGGCACGGCGAAACAGAGGATAGGATGTGGATCTGGTACCTCCTGCTCGGTTCGGGAACGGGCACACGCTTGGTCGGTAAGGTGGACTCGCCTTGGGCTGTTTGAGGCTTTTCTGCAAAAATGCTATCGCACTATTGTTTTTGCACTTTGAATCTTATTGCGCTTCCATAATTACTCTTAAAGCCGGGAGTAGTCTGCAGCCACGTCTCATTCTACCACACAGTGTGTCAAAATAGTAGCCTTCTCCAGCAAAGACTACATAGTGACTACTATTTAGTGCAGGTTTGTTATTGGCCTGTTTAAAATGCGCACCGTAGTAAACTGCTTCTTACACACGCAAACAAACAAACAAACAAACAAACAAACACACACGTGTAGCAGCTATAAAGTTCGTCCAGGTTGATATCAAAGTGTTACTGACCGCACTATAATTGAGGTCATTTGCTTATAAACTATCGTTTGTTGGTACAGTGGACACTTGTTAAAGAGGTGACATTGTAACCTGGCGTAATGCTACTCCTTATGATGACATCAATAATAATCACACTTGTTCAGCAGAGTCCAGAAAAACACAGGTTTGTTACAATGAATCCGTTAATTAGTTCTTCAACGAAAGAGAAATAATAGAATATCTAAGCATATTGTCTAAAACCCAGTAAGACATTAACTAAACAAAGAAGCAAGCCAACAAATTATGTAACATAATAGTACAGTCATTTGGAGCTCGTGGTTTATTGCATTCAGGTATTACAGTGTGGAGTGAGTGAGTGAGTGATATTTAATGAGTTAATAAAGAATTGTTATGGTCCTGGAATTTGGTTAGACATGCATTGATGTATAATGAACCATGTGCTAGCTTGTGGTTAATGCTGATGTTTTTTAAACACGTCACATTTAATCTGGTAGGACAATGCGATACACGTAGTATAATAAAAATACAATTGATTTCAGGTTCATTTTAGTCTGTGTTAAACTTTGTCCGTTTATCCAGAATAGTTTTATGTTACAGTTAAATGCATAAACAGTGTGTTTTTGTAATTTGTGAAGGAATTGAGTACTAAAGAAAAAAAAAATACCGCACAAATTACTGTCGATACATAATACTTAATCTTTCTTGTTTATGAAATTTTGCACTCATTGTCCCTGAGAGTTCATATAAGAAGACTATGTGACTGGTGCTGTGCTTGTACAGGCAGGGAGAAACCGGTCGATATGGGTTCGAATGTCATAACTGTGGGATTGCCCAGTGCAGTTTCAAATGTCAAACAGGCATCTTATCCAGTGCTTTGATATAAAGCAGAATGCAAGCTTGGTCAGTTGGAGATAGTAAGCTGTTCTGATCAATTAGAACCATGTATCCAATGTGTATTGTTGTGCTGTGTGGTTTAGTTATAGTTTGCTTTAAAGATGAAGAACATCAGTGGTCACCCTGTGTACATGCGGAATTCTACCTCCATGCTGGGTAGTAAATTTACCAAACCAATGACAAGTATTAATGCCTGAAAAGATCAGAATTACACATCAGAAATACACATTACAAATGAACAGGCCGCACTACTTTCAACTACTAACATTATTTTTTAATGGTTAGTTAAACAATAACTAAGACACAAAATCTAACACGCCCTCATCATGTACGTGCGTCAGCCATGGTCTTATAAATAAACACTCAAGCAGCTAAGCCTTGTTTATAGCTCTGTACACACATTAACGGTGTGTATAATAATTCAGATCTGTTATTGTGAGTATGCAGCTATAAACAAGGCATAGCCACTTACGTTTTTATTTATAAGACTGTTGCTGATGCCCGTACACGATGAAGACATGTTAGATTTTGTGTGTTAGTGCTACTTTATAGTCTCCCTGTTCCTATATGGCAGAATACTAATGAGGAAGTAGGGATACCAATAAGGGAGTAGGGATCTGTTTTAGACACAGTCATTTCTTTAGCTGAACAAAAACATTTCTGCATGCGTTCATATATATTTCATAGACAGAAAGAAAATCTAATCCAAAATTGATAGTTGAAAATTAACTCTATATTGTATACCAACCACTTAATTTATTATGTACTGGGTTTGCAGATTTCTCTTGTGTCTAAACCACCTTAGCAGAACAGTATAATATTGTGAACACTGCAATTACTGTATGCTGTAATAGTCAAGTCAAGCCAATTTATTTATATAACACTTTTTACAATACAGTATTGTCACAAAGCAGCTTTACAACAAAGAGGTTTGATGCCATACAGAGTTGCAGTGTAAGAATTTAGAATGAGAGTCTTGGGGCCCTAATGAGCAAGCAGTAATACACTGATATATTGATACTTTTTTGTTGTTGATGGAGCCACAAGACACAGGTATTGTTCCGCAATAATATCTTTTGTATAAATTGTTTACATGACAATGAAAAGGATTTGGGGATGAATCTGTTAATGTGTTAAAAGTATTATATTGGCATTCTACTGTGGCTGTGCCCTGGGCATGATTGATTCAACTATGCATATGATGAACCAAAAGCTTGAACTGTACTCACCTGACGCATTACATTACGTGTTTCATGGTTTATGGTAGACTGATGTTTTGTCAAAAGGATTTTCAAAGAAGTAAGATATTTTTAATGAACGGCACTAAATGGCATGTGGTATTCATAAATAGTGTTATTTTACTTCAGATTATATCCCCTTTTGTATGTAGTTTAATTATTTACAGCAAATATTTCTACCTTTACAGTCATGAGTGGAAAGTTGGCTGTGCTTTTATATGGTGTACTTGGTTTCTAGTTTCACTGATGTCTGGAGTTGAATGGAAATGGTAGCTGATTGGTTCTGAGCAGCATGACTGAACAGTGATATTCAAAGCTGAGACATAGTACTCTGATGCACATTCACTTACTCAGTGGAATTCTGTTTGCCTCCAAGATATGCTGTTTTTCACCAGTAGAATATTGCTGTGGTGTTGTTTGTTTAGCCATGACCTCCAGATAATCAAATGAATATGTCCTTATTTGAAGACTGTGAACCTGCCTGATTACGAGGTGGAAATGTTTGCATTCCATGTTATGAGGTTTTAGTAGCATTTCAGTTTGAAAAGTTTCTTTTCTCCCTCAACACTGCATTTTGTGGTGTGTTAAATGATGGGTACATTTATCATATTTTTTCAGTATTTTCAGTAGCCTCAGTGCTATGTATTTGCAGACTTGACAGTATATGTTCAGCTAACCTAAAATAAAATGGCAATATTATGCACATTAGCATCTAGTGTGTTCTAAAAATGAAATGCCCCCTAATTTTTGTGAGCACTGTGTTTATATTTTTGCTCTGAGATCTGTATTTAAGTACAAGCTACCCAAACACAATATCACCAACTACTTAACTATAAATACACATTTAAAATATTATAATATAGAATTTCTAGTCTGGTAAAGAACACTGAGGTAAATGCAAATAAAACAAAGAAACTCCTGTGCATGTTACCTACTCTCCAGTAGAGAATGAAACATGGAGTAGCTTTTAGCTTACAGGGGAAGGGTTTCAGCCTGTCTTACATGGGGAGACTGCATAAATAAATGTAAATAATATGATAATGATAACGTACAATCATTTTTTGAACCAAATTATCTTCCAAGCCTAGTATAAACAAAAAGTATTATGTTCAACATTGTTTTAACTTGTTACCTAATAGGATTTACAGCAAATTTGTGAATTAAGAGCTGTAAAGCTTGCTGATGTATCGCACTCTGAACGATAACCCAGATTTGTAGTGACTTGGGGTCTAGACACGTTAAAGGAAGAACAGTGCGCTGTTTAGTAGTGTTTTTGAGTAGGCTGAAACCGAACACTTAAAGGTCTGTTTAAATGTGTTGTAATTAGGTTTTTATTGACATGCAATATAAAAAAATAATGTTGATACCGCACTTGATGAGTGATGTCATGTTGCTTCTCTAATGAGTCTGAAGACCTAAAATGTTTTATCACAGTCAGCATCATCGCTGCTACTCTACTGCTCAAACTCAATGCATTTCTGCAGGACAGTAAAAGAAAAAAATGTTTTTACTTAATTTCAAATTAGTAAAATCATGCTAATTATTTGTTAGATACATCTGCTTAACAATCAAATATACAGCCTCTATTTTAAGGGTTCTAAATTCCTTTTCAGACTTTCTCACATGCCTTCCTGACCAAGCCCACCAGTAAAGAAAACACAGTTAATAATGTAAATTAAAACAGGCAAGTCAATTAACCACTTATATACATGTATAGCTTGATTGATCCTGGCACTCTATGCCTTTAACAGTGAAGAATAACCCATGGCTAGAAATGGAAATATAATGGAAGTAACAGTTCATTACCAATTAAGTAAGAAAACGATCACAGGGCAGCTTTTAATATTCAGTATCACAATATACCAATACATTCATGTGCATCACCTTTCTAACTCTACTACAGAAAACCTGAACCTGTTTATTTTAGGTCAAACTATTAGTGGATTAATTTGTGTATTCACACATCTGTGTATCATTTTGAGTTATTATTGCTTACATGCTTCAAAGTGTCCCTTTGTGGCTGGATTAATGAATGTTATGCATACTCAAGGTAGTCATTGTACTTGTACTATTCCTCAGTGGCCTCTGCCTCTGTTCTATAAAGAATTGTATCTGCAGAGAAAACATAAATGGATGCTCTGACCAAAGATGACTCAATCTTATGAAATCTTAATTTAGCTTGCCAGTGCACAAAGAAGCATACAGTCTTGTAATGTATATTAATATGTCATTGATGTGTTGCATGATTCCTTAAAGTGAAGGGTAAGCAAAAGCAATTAACCAGAGATCTGAAGCTAGAAAACCTATTCCTATTAAGTTTGTATTGACCAGCACTGCAACATGATGCAAACTTAAAAGGCTAGACCTATAAGGCTGCCAGCTGAGAAGAGCTGAACCTCAGATGAAATCGACTCCACATGCTCTAGTCTGCTACTAATTGCTTGAACCTAAATGTATAGGTGCTCCAAATACTCTTTCTCTTCTTGCTGAGTTTCCTCTGGATTTGGTGCTTGTTGAATCCTGTAATTTCAAAATGATCTATCCCATAATAAAATATACTCTACTTTTTTTGTGAGGTTGTAGTAAGAGATGACCCAAAATCTGTACAAACCCTGGCATGGCAATATAAACTTGATTCAAATGGAAATGGTTTTGCAGAGGTCCTACTTTTCTGTTTGTGAGAAATAACCAACCAAGAGCTAGAGATTAGGGTGATTTCTCTTAAGGCCGGCTGAACGTCTAGATGCAAGGGTGCATGTCCACCATATGACCCTGAACACTATTATTGACTTGATTGTCAATTTTAAGAGTTCTGCGGACAAGCTGCCCTTGCCTAATCTGGTACTTGGATGATTGATACTTTGTTATTTTTGACATTCGAAAATGCTCTCTTTGACCCCACAAAATCACAATTTTGTCCAGCTGTGTGTAGCAGCTTCATGAAAAGGTAAAGGTGAAGACAGAGTGTTACTTATGAGAACTTCTAGCTTGGGACATTTAGGCATGTGCCCCAAACACTCAGAATAGCAAGAAACTTGGACTGCTTAAGCATTTTTGTACCATTCCATTTGTGATGTCATTTTCAGTTTTGAAATGCCATCTTGGTGCATCATACTTTAATGTGCTTTGCTGAAGTTATTTTTAAACAGCCAAAATAGTGGCTCCACAAGGCACAAAATGTGCAAAATTGTGCTAAATTGAAATAAAAATGGCTAAAACTCTAACAAAGAAACATGTTTAATGCATCAGATTTATTTAAACATATGACTGATCGATTCTGATTTGGCCCAATCTGGTCACTGGTTGATTCCTGATTTTTTTTTCTGTCCAAAAATTATGAACAACAAGATATGTTGACAGCAGATTATTTTTGTTCAACTTTTCTTTTAATGGAAACTTCTGCGATTAAAAAAAGAAAGGTTGCAGCAGATGCTGTCTTGTCTGGCTCTCCCCACAGTAGAGTTTGCTTTAGCTTTGTCAAATTCTTCCTTTGCTGCTTACTCTCTTCTTGCATACTCCAAACAACACACACGTTAGAGAAAGCAGTCTGCTTTTCACATGACTGTGTTTATAGCACTGTGGAGTGAAGTGCAAATTGGAGTAAGGGCTATTTATGACCTGGCCCAGAATCGGTTATATGATTGGCCAGTTACTGAGACTAATTACTGGTTGTGGCTGAAAAACTGAAAAACGGCTGATTTCAGTCACCAACAGATCGATCTTAGGAGCTAAAGTTAAATGAACATATTTAAGCAATTGAGCAACTCTTTCTTTTTGCACTCTCCTTTCTTCTTAAAAAACAAATAGTTTTTATTACACTTAACAACAACATTAATTACCAGAGAACAGCATTTCCTTGTTTTTGCCACCTTTAGTGTGTCAGCACTGCTTCTAAATAAACACTCATTTTTAAAGCTGGAGTTTTTTAAAACAGAATTGATTTGTGAATTAATGTTGCCTGTGTGTTGGTTATAGAAGACTGATCAGTGGTCATCTGCAGTTACACTGAAAACTGGCTGATTCCGGTCACCGACTGATCGATCGGTGCATCTCTAGTGCGTAGTGCATAATAGTCACCAACGCTCCATTGATTCAGTAACTGCAGAGTTCAAAACCTCCTCTGGCACTAACATCAGCACAAGAAATGTGCGACAGGGGCTACATGGCATGGGATTTAATGGCCGAGCAGCTGCATGGCTTCAGCCGAGACAGAACTTCAATATTCCAGACTTCCAACTCTGTGGTAAAAAAAAAGAGTGGAGCACTATCTTCAGGTGACGGGAGAAAATATGCTTCTAATAGATGAGTTCCAGTACTTCATGAGTGATGTAAAAAAAGAGCAGCTGCAGCTTTTGGTCATAGTACCTGTCTGTGGTGGTGAATCAGGAGCTGTTTGTCCAACTGGCCAGTATTTTTTGTGTCTTTTATAGCTTGTTAGTGCTAGTGCTCCTAGACAAAACCCTTACTGTGAGATGTTGAAAATGACATCAAACATGTTCATCTGCTCACAGCCGCTAAGTAGTTGAAGCTCCTGCTTGTGTGAGCAGTGTATACAGTGGGTACAGAACATATTCAGACCCCTTAAAATTGATCACACTTGTTTCATTGCAGCCATTTGCTAAAATATATATATAAAACAAAATCCTCATTAATGTACACTCAGCATCCCATCTTGACAGAAAAAAAACAGACGTAGGAATTGTTGCAAATTTATAAAAAAAAAAACAACCCCTGAAATATTACATGGTCATAAGTATTCAGACCCTTTACTCATTAAAGTATTTAGTTGAAGCCTTTTGAGCTAGTACAGTCATAAGTCTTCTTGGGGACGATGCAACACATTTTTCACACCTTGATTTGGGGATTCTCTGCCATTCTTCCTTGCAGATTCTCTCCAGTTCCATCAGGCTGGATGGTGAACATTGATACACAGCCATTTTTAGGTCTCTTCAAAGATGCTCAATTGGGATTAGGTCAGGGCTCTGGCTGGGCCAGTCAAGAATGGTCACAGAGTTTTCACTCCTTTGTTATTTTAGCTGTGTGCTTAGAGTCATTGTCTTGTTGGAAGGTGAACCTTCAGCCTAGTCTGAGGTTTTCTTCCAGGATATGTCTGTACTTGGCCACATTCATCTTTCCTTCAGTTTCAACCAGTCTTCCTGTCCCTGCAGCTAAAAAACACCCCATAGATTGATGCTGCCACCACCATGTTTCACTGTTGGGATTGTTTAGGGCAGGTGATGAGCAGTGTTTTTGGCAAACTCTATGCCGGCTTTCATATGTCTTGCACTCTGCCATAAAGCCCTGACTGGTGGAGGGCTGCAGTGATAGATGACTTTGTGGAACTTTCTGCCATCTCTACTGCATTTTACTGCAGCACAGCCACAGTGATATTTGGGTTCTTCTTTACCTCTCTCACCAAGGCTCTTCTCCCACGATTGCTCAGTTTGGCTGGACGGCCGGGTCTAGGAAGAGTTCTGGTCGTCCCAAACTTATTTCATTTAAGGATTATGGAAACCACTATGCTCTTAAGAACCCTGAGTACTGCAGATATTTTGATAACCTTGGCCAGATCTGTACCTTACCACAATTCTGTCTCTGAGCTCCAAAGAGTCTAAATACTTATGACCATGTGATATTTCAGTTCTTCTTTTTTAATAAATTAATAAAAAGATAATAAGATGAACTTTTTTTATTTTAGCAAATGGCTGCAATGAAAGAGTGAAAAACTGGGGGTCTGAATACTTTACATACCCACTCTATATGTATGTATATATGTACACACACACGCACACACAAATTACTGTTTTTTGGGTAGAGATGGTTCATAATGCACTTCTCTTCCAAATCTCTGTGTGCTATGTTTTGAGAGTGAATGATTTTTTTGAGCAGTTGGTTGAAAATATTGAGCTTCTTTTTCTCTGCTCCCTTGTTTATCTCGTGCTCGGGGTTTTAATCCTGTGGATATTGTGTGAGAGAGCGGGCCTTGTTGTGTGCCAGAAAGCTTGACTGCCTGCTGTCACTTCGATCAGCACTCATTTGCTTTGCTGTGTTAATCCATGTGTATCTTCAAGTGCTATTTTTGACTCTGTTGCTCAACATGAGACGGTAACTGTGAGGTGTGGCATGCAGATACATTAAATCTGATAGTACTTTGTGTGTTAACAGCTACATCAGCAGTGATAATATTCACATGCGGTGGATATGATGCTGTCCCAAATGTCCAAGTGAATGCCCAATGGTTTGCGATTCGTGGATCCTTCCAAATATTCACTTTATTAATTAGGGGTGGAAATTCAATCCTCACGATTCGATTCGATTACGATTCAGAGGGCAACGATTATTGATGCATCTTGATTTGTTTTGTTTTGTTTTGTTTTTATACAGAGTTTTTTTTTCTTTACCATGTGACTACTTGAAACAAATCCAGGATGAATTTAATTCCAATATTTTTTTTATTAACAAACCAAATGGAAGCAATTTAGCATATTACAAAAAATATAAATAAATAATCAAATAAGTATCTGCCCTTTTATATAAATAAATGAGGTCAACATTTCTGAGCATATAATCAAAATCCTGAGCATCAAACAAATAAATTAAATGACGTGGAACACAAATTTAGCTTTGCAGAGTAAAAAAGAACGAATTAGCATTTGCAGAAAGAGTCAAAATGCTGAATTACTTCCTGTAAATAACAGCACTGAACATAGAACATAGGGTGCAATGAAATAATACCAACAAGGGACAGTACAAATGAGCTTGCGTTACAGAGCTCAGTTAGTGAGTGCTAATGTTTAAGTTCTTGTGTAAGAACAGAAGCTGGTCTACATGTGCAGATGCAAGTGTACTCGATTATCGATTATTGACATTTTTTAATCGATTCAGAATCGTTAACGTCCGAATAGCGATGCATATAAAAATGGCACCCCCCCACCCCTATTATTAATTTATAATGTGGTATAGTGCTAATTTAGAAACTAAATATGGTACTACAGTGTTTAGGACAGTGTTGAATAGTTGCTTTTGTCATAAACATTCAGATTAATTTTTTTTTAAGTCACGTTGACAGACCTAGTGGGCATGCTAGTATATATTTGACAACTATGTCCTGAATACTTATGTACTAATAATGTTTACTCTTCCAGTTCCTGATTGAAATTAGAGTAGAGCTAGTTTGTAATGTTTCTTGACAGTCTGAATTCTTGCCTCAGTTGCACTACAGGCGATTTATTTTGCTTTGTACAAGGGATGTGCAATATTGCCAATTTTCAGTATTTACTGGGGTTTTCAATCATCATAATGTATTCGAAAATTGTACATTGTATTAGTATGTTTTTCCTAATCTGATAATAAGATTGAAAGAAATGTAAATGTAAGGGAAATGCGCCATCTGTTGCTTTTCTCATAATGAGGTACTTTTGGTGTTTTTATGCTGGTACCTTGGCTGACTTAAGCCTCTCCTGGACAACTGACTATCAAAGTTTGTCAAAATATTGATATTTTGGTTGGTTGGTTAGTTCACAGATTGTGGATTAAGTTAGTTGTCAGGCAATCTTTGAGAGTGATCAATTTCATACATAGTTTGCAGATTGCCATCATTTGGGCTGAAAAGATTTAGCAAAGCAAATTCATCAGGTTAAGAATCAGCAACATCTAGTGATTAAATCTAACAACATAAACTGTGAAGCTTTTGGTGTCTGTATTCTGTCTCCAGTTTGTTTACTCATTTTTAATTTCAGAATTTCAGTCATGAAAATCAGGCATCATGCGTTTCTATGTAACACACTAGCTTGATTTGTTGTGCCCCTACTAACATTTTGCGTGCGTTCAGTGCGCTTGCACAGTAGTATGTCTTACCTGTCTACATGATGCAGTGAGTATGTAAACTTTTAAGTCATATCTGACTTTTTTGTGCAAAGTGAGTGATGTACTCGAAAATGACGGCTTGCACATTGTTAAAACAACAGTTAAGATATTATTGTAGACAAAACATATTTCACACACATACTTGTTAACAGTTGAATTAAAATGTCAGTTTATGTGCTCAAAATGTTATATGAGCCAAAATAATGTGCCTGCTTGTAATAGGATAGTTGTATATAATTATTATTTAAAGGATTTACCCCTACTGGGATTGGTCTTAATCGAATTACACTTCTGATAATACTGTAAGCATTCTATTTTGAAGCCATTAATCCATTCATTTTCCTATTTTTAGGCTGTTTGTAATTGTAACGAATATGAGTGCTTGATTACATTGCTAACTCACAGCAGTCTGTATTCAAGTATGTCTTGGTACTTGGTTTGGAGCCTAATTAATTCTACTACTGTGCAACCTAATTAGAGGGAATGTTGAGTTTGTGTCTGTTCACTCCTTTTGTTTTTATAGCATAGTTGAAGAAGTTGAGCTAAAACAACACAATATCAACAATGATGGCTTGGTGGGTAGCACCAACGCCTCAGATATATATGAATAGTATTCTAGGTAATTCTAGGTAATTGTGTATACAATCAAGGGTTTTGAGATTGGAACAAATTTAGTTTGCTGCATTCATTTAGTTTTGTGGCAATTTGTATTAACTCTAGGTAGTGAATAGGAATTAATTAATTGCAAAGTCATTCCCTGCCTTGAAAATGACATTATTACAAAAAATACTGCATTACAGGCACTGCATTTGAACCAGTGGCTCAGTGAGCAAAACACTTCCCAGATTTTAATCCCTCTGAGAACCTGTGATCAACTCCAGGCAAAAATGGGTTACCATCTAGGGTCAACACTGTAAAGTTAAGTATTTGTCAATAAAAAAAAACCAAATACAATTCTTATTATTACATATCTTATTATATTATGTTATATACATTCTTATTATTATTCTTATTGTAACATCTGACCAAAGATTCTGAAAGAACTGAGGCAGCAAACTTTGTGAAAACCAATTTCAACTTTGTGAATGACCAACCAAGTTTTCTAGTTGTTAAGGTCCAGTTATTTAGATTCTATGAATGATTTTGAGGAACACTGTGTTCCCTTTTGCAAGTAAAAATATATGCTTAAAATACAAAAACAAGTTTGATTCCACAGCCCCATCAACAATAAAAAGGTACATTTATTTATTAGACTGTGGTATAGATTCAAGGCTACAGCTTAAGAGTAGGGCAGTACTGGGACGTTTAGAAAATTCTTATATACTGGCTTCGCCAGTCATGCGCTAGGACACTTTGGATCTCGTTGGATTTGGATTCAGACGCTGGGACTGTTGTTGTTGATATTTAGAGACATTTCACCTAAATATTGTTGCTGACCGAGTACAGCACTTCATGGCAACTGTGTTCCCTGGCAGTGTCCTCTTAGCAGGAAAAGTGCCACACTGCAAAAATGTTCTGAAATGGTTTAAAACATGACAAAGTATTAGAGGTGTTGACTTGACCTTCAAATCCCCCAGATCTCAGATGAACCGAGCAATTGCGGGATGTGCTGGACAAACAAGGCTGATCCATGGAGGCCCCAGCTCGCAAATTACAGTACTTAAAAGGATCTGCTGCTAAAGTCTTGCTGCCAGAAACCACATGACTCCTTCAGAGGTCTCGTTAAGTCCTTGCCTCGACTTGTCAGAAATTTGGCGGCACGAGGGGGACCTACACAATAGGTGGTTTTAAGGTTGTGGCTGATCGGAGAATATAAAATCCCCCAAATTAAAATCTCATAACGCTTGGTTTGTTGACTGTACAGGCTTCTTTGAGGGGCTGCCCAGGTCTTATCTACATGTGAGAAAGTGTGAAATTACTGCAGGATTATTACCACCAGCACAATGTTTCAGAGCCTTATAATCCCCTCCTATAGGCACTCAAGGAAAAACAAGGTGATTTGCATTTCCAGGAATGCAAATCTTAATCTTACAGTCTGGAGTTCTGAGGAAAATTCAATTTAAAATTAATGGTTACTGCTTTAATGAAAGCTTCACTTTCACCCATAGCTAAGCAAACATGGAGATTATCATCAATTAGGAAACTGATGTATTACTTTGTTCGATGCTTACTTTCACACTTTAGCACTTTGTATACCCATTAGAATTTAGAGGTTGCCACTCACGCTGATGAGGTCTGTGCTTCCTTTTGCTTGCCACTCCTCGTTGTTATAGTGAACAGTTTCAGGAAACAGAAATTCACTCACATAGTGTTCTTGTAGACAAAGACAAAATAATTAAGTTTGATAAATAAGGTAGACTGGGTGTTCCAAATCTATCATACCATCTCCTTGTTTTTAAAAAAATATTTTTTAATATGCCACACCTGATGCAGCCCACCACAAGCATGAAAACAAGACATTAAATAGAACAAGGAGTGGCAGATACATACATGTATGGATCTCTAATATATACAAACTTGAGTCCCAACTGAAAAAAATCCAAAGACCACATAGCTGGTCTTCTTCCTGCCAACTGCAGCTTTTTTTTATTTACAAAACCCAAAGTTACATGAAATCTCTATTTTGCTATAAGCTCTTTTAAAAAAAAACTTTACCAGAAAGCAATTATCTGGAAAGTCCAAAGCCTCCCCAAGCAGGACCCACCTACTGAGATTTACAGTCATTATTCAATCATTGAATACAATCATTCAGTCATTGTGTCTGAAATATTAAAATATTATAGTCTAAGGAAAAACACCAGAGATAGAATGAAGTTGTCAGAATGTGGAAGTAGAGTAGTTCAGAGTAGTTCAACACTAATGAATTATTGTTTGTGATTCATCGGGATGTTCCAGATTTTGAAACTTCGAGTGAAAAATACAATGCGTCTCTACTGTAATGACGCATGAAGGTAACAAAATTAAAGGGAAAGGCTATTCTATACTTATGATGCTGCTTTAGCTGTTTGTTTGGGTTTTGCAAATGACTGATTGCTTGCTGTTGAGTACATTTTACAAACTTTTTTTTTTAATATTAAAAATATAATGTATATTATTTTGTTTTTCCTTTTTTGCTCAGACATGCAATTTTTTTAAGATTACAAACTAAATGAGGTTATATTGACTACAATTGAAACAAAAAAAAACAATACATTTCTTTAGTGCATTCTAATTGTTTAATTAATTGTCTATGCTTATTAATTTACATATAACATACTCACTGTCTTCTTCAAAGGATTAATGATTTAAAATGTGCAGCATTAGCACACTGTATGAACTTTGTGGCAGACACTCGTGTGGTCTGCTGCTCTAGTTTTTGTGTATTGGTGTAGCATTATATATATTTGTGACCTAGTGTGTCACTGAAATTGTGTAATCGCTTTGTTGTCCTAGAAGCATCGATATAACCTTCTTAAATAAACTAACCTGCCATAAATTCCAGCAGTGATCATTATATTACATTTTTTTGTGAATGGTTCTTATGGATTCATAAGTTGATTTCATATTTACTGAGCAACAGTAATGGAATCTAATTTGTTGCCATTGTGAAACAACATGTACATTAGACTTCTCTTTGACCTTTAAATAAAAAAAAAAAACACTTTATTTCTCCGTCAGCTACATAACTGTCACATCACAATAATTTAGTAAATCCTTTGACATTGATGCAGTATGCAAACTTCTTATCCACGTGGAGATATTACTTAAAATCTTTCTGTCTGTAACGATACATAAATGTGGTACCGGGGGTCTTCATGTTATTTTTACTTAGCCTTGATGCCAGTAAGTCTGCTGACAGCAGATCAATATGTAGTAAGAACTTATTCATCTTAGCTGGCGTGATTGGTTGGCACATTCTGGTATCAACTTCTGATGCCATGGAATCTTTTGAAACAGTGGAATGACTGAATTTTCCAACGTACTGAAAACTTGCAGGGAATTTGTTGCAGTCAGCAACCAATCTTATAGATGAGGGGAGATTTGGGTACTGGATGGAAGAGTTTGTCTTTGTGCTTATGCCTGTAATAATTACAAGTAGCAGTGATCAGCATGGTTTTAATTCTGACACCATACAGTTGAAAAGCTGAGCTTTTCTCTCAGATCTTTAGTTTACTGTCTCAGGTTTTCATCACATGTTCAGTACACTTTATGTGATGCCAAACATTTGTCCTGGAAAGAACAAATCATTGTTATTATCCTTATTACAATGTTACATATAAAAGATTGTTGTGGTTTATCTAAAGAGGCAACTATACTCAGTTTTCTATAACCAATGTATTGCACTGAGTATCTTCATTGGTGTAGATTATGGACCTTCTGACCACTAATGAGCTATAATGGATTTTACAACCAACAAATGAGCATGAGGGGGGAAAGCTTTGAGGATGTAATCCTTGCAAAAGCTGTTTTTGTATTGCAGAACCATTTATTTTAATTTGTGTTGGAGTCTTGTCTTGTGTTTCTGTTAGTGACCTCCACTCTTATATTGCTTAGGACAGATGACAGTAGGGAAGAGAAATGAGGCATACCTTTGGTCAGTCACACTGTTTCTACCAGCTCCTCTCTGAAATGCTGGTTTTGCCATTTCATGCCATACAAATATGGCATGCAGCTTAAAATTGCAGGTGAAATGTCACAGAAAGCTGCATAGACATAACCAGATGAGGCTGCTCTGTGCTGTCAAATTAGTGGCAGTTGAAAGCACTAGGTCTTGGGAGAAGATTAAAAAATGTGGAATTTAAAACAAAAGAAGAAACAAGCTGGAACTCCATTCACCAAGGTGAATTGATTTTGAAGTGATGACAAAATGATTTAATTGTTGTTAAGCCAGTTGCTGTTTAAAGTTGTATGCATGTGTAATCTGGCATTTATGGTAATCTACAGGATTCATATGTGTACCACATGCGTTTTACCATAGAAAATACCACAATATCTATTTTCTTGTAACACACAGCAGTTAAGTATTTCAAGAGAATTTGTAATTCTAGTATAAACAGCAAAATATACTGCTCACAAAAATTATGTAATATTTCAAAGTGAAATATCCACTTAGCAAATGTCCCCTAATTTTTGTGAGCTTGTGTTTAATACGGAGAAGTTTGTCAGAGTTAAAGTTGATAGGAATGTTTGATTATTGCTTTAAACTGCAGATATGGGCATTTTCAGGCCAGTAGCTATTTTGATAGCTATTCTCTTATTATTTATGAGCACACATTTTAATTATGTGAATTGTGTTCTCTCATCTGTCCCATGTTGAAGAGATTTTGACATTTATGTCAGTGAAAGAGGGCGAAGGAAAATGGTTATTTCATTTTGTGTCAAAGTATTTCTAGGCGTGCCAATAGTTATGGAACATCAAGTTTTGTTAAAGTTAATTAGTTTTTGATCAAGGATTTTTCAAACTGAATTTACTTAAAATTAATTTTTTCATTAAGAAAATAAATTCGCCTTGTGACTAGAAAAACCATGCTCACTTTTGCCAACGGACATTTCTGTAATGCTTGATGAGACAGAAGAAACACAGAGGAGGAAATCAGACATTGCCTATTACAGGATTTCTGCACCTTTCTAGGTCTGCTGCCTTTTCAGATCACCTCTTCCTCCTCATGCCTTTAGAGCCAAAACAGTTGCGCATCATCACCCATCCTCCATCATTTGTTACAGTGATACTTAGGGTATTTTCTTCAAACAAGATCTCAAATTGACCTTGTTGTATGTTGTAAAAAGTTCATTATCTCATTTCAATATATTCAGGCACACCTTCCAAATGGCTTGTTGCTAGAGAGGCGGCAGCCAGTTGTAGATCTGGGGACTAGGTGCAGCCAAAGTAAATTTAAAATTATAAGGTCAATTGGATCAAGCCTAGAGTGGCAGTGGAAAGAAAAAAAACCTCCCAAAACATTATAAGGAATAAACCATGGGAGGACCTAGGCTCAAAAAGAAAAGGGACCCATCCTCTTTAGGGTGGCTTAGATGTTATATGTAAAAATTAAACTAAGTTACCTAATTATTAAGTCCGTAGTGATAGTCTCAATAAATGTAAATAAAATAAATATTAGCTTTTAATAAGAATGTTATGAGGTGCCAGTAACTACAGTGGGGGCAGGTTGAAGAGTGATTGAGTGTGTGGACAGGTAGGTGTGATTTATACAGGTAACAATTTTAAAACAGGTGTAATTAATACAGGTAATAATTGTAGAATAGGAGTTAATCGAAAAACGAACAGGTCCATGAAAGCCAGAATTCCTGCTGATTCATACTTGATCAAATGCTTATTTCATGCAATAAAATGCATTTTTTTATCATACAATGTGATTTTCTGGATTTTATTTTAGATTCTGTCTCTCACAGTTAAAGCATACCTACGATAAAATAAATTACAGACTTCCCCAAAATTTGTAGGTGGAAAAACGTGTAAAAGGCAATATATCAAATACTACTTTTCCCCACTGTATGTTCAATCCAAGTAAGTATAACAGTGAGAAAAGACAGATGATCTGATACAGATGAGTAGATGCCCCATTTAGCGCTTCCACAATGGCATAACACATTGGGTTCATTTGGAGAGAGGGAAGAATGCTGTTTCTGATGTGCTGTGTGTTGTGGCTGATTCATCTGTACTCCATTTTATGCAGAAATTGATCCATTTACCAAATCTTCCCACCATGATGTGATCACGTTTGGGAACGCCTTAAATAGTTAGCATATTTTCTGGATAAAGGTCTACTATGTAGCACTTTTGGAAAAGTATTATGACGTATTATGTTATAAAATAATATTAATATTATAAAAGTATTATGAACTGCAGACATTTAGATATAACAAGACTTGAAGAAATCTGTGCATTAGTTAAACCTATCTAGTGCCTAATAAAGCTGGAACACAGTGTGACTTATTCATTTGTTGGTGCTGTGTAAACAGCTTAAAATGTAGTTAAGTTTGGAGTGCAGCTTTTCTTTTTGATTATTTTGTGATTCAGAAGTTCTATACTAGAGATTTTAGTGCCTTATGTTATAGATATTCTATACATTATTCAAGGCTCCCATTTGTCATGTTGAACTGTTTCATCCTAAATCAGACTGACCTTTTCTTCAATAGGGAAATGACTTCACATTCAATTAAAATCCCATATTAAAGGAAGGAGAGAGAGAATGTAAAGGTGAGGAAGAAAATGAAGTGTTTTACTACTAATTTATTTTCTGATTTTCAGATATGTAATATCTGACAATATTGTCTAACAATATTGATGTTCTTATTTTTTTTGTAGAACTGTACAGATGTACCTGTTGATAGGGTGTTAAGTGCAATAAGCTTTTTATGCTGCTTATTTTCATAAAGTACTTTCATTAATTGACTATGTAAGGCGCCTGTTGGTACGAAACCAGATTAGAAAAAGGTGGGACTGTATGAAAAATGCTAAATAATAAAAAAAAAAATTCAGCAGTCAGCAATTGTTAATTCATTTAATTTCTGCATTTCAGTGTTAAGGTTCCTACCTTCGCCCCGGAGCGTTTGGCTGTCCTCCCTGGTCGCCATTACAGAGCAGTCAGGGAGGCGGTTTATAACCAGTGTCCAATTTGCGACCTGATTCCAAACAGCTGCTTCTCCTGCTATTTTGGTTTGGTTTTTAGCGCTGTTCGGATCCAGGCCGTCTCCATTCGGTACGCGTGCCCGACCACCGGCGCGCTCGCGCCCTTACGCACACCTTTAGGGATAGTGGTTATGCTCTGGAGCCTTTTAGTGCCGATGGACGTGTATGGGGGGAACCCCCGAGGTATTTAGTATTTTTAGGGGCACTTTGAGGATGTCCTGTCTCGTACTCATGCGCTCCTCGCACGCCTGAGTTCACGCTCATCCGTCGTCGGCACCCAACAAGCCCCACTCCAGCCGGCTGCTCATCGCTTCGGCGCCCTCTCGAGATCAGTTTGCGCGTTGCTCCCGGTCAGGACGCAACACAGCAGCACGCCATTTTATCTTTTTTTTTGTGTGTGTGTGTGTTCAGGAGCCTTTCGCTCCGCTCTTAATTCCCTTTTAGTTCTTCTATATAATTTCCCCATTATTATTATATGTCGTGGGATTTTGTCTATCCTGCATCCTTGGCTCCTACCAAAAACCACCACATCTCGGTTAACATGTTAACACCACATCTCAAACACTTTACAGGATGGAGGCAATATAGGGCTGGTAATAAGAAAAAACTAGGTGTGTTTTAAACAGGTGATGTCAACGGGTGGTTGAAATCATGATTTGTTACAGAAATAAGAAATATGCTATGAAATATTTGGTAAGAAATATCCACGATAAGAGCATTATTAAACAATACATATTTCACCCTCTACAGTCCCTAATAGTATTACAAGATCTTGAGGACTTTCAGTGTGTAAGTACAAGGGCACACGCATAAACAAAACCCTGTCATCTTTGCTTCCTCAGACGACACTGCATTAAGAATGGGGATTATTTTGTCAAACCTTCATCAAGCGCTACAATACGGAGTTGCATACATAACTGAGACAAAACTGTACTCAAGATAAAGCCTTATGATAACCATGTCCAAGAGTGGTGTCAACTTCTTTGGGCTCATCTGTGAAGCAGCTGGGATGGGCCATTTGGTCGGGCCACGAAAGTACTGTTCTTAGCAACAAGTCCTAAAGCCAGGGTCTGTCATAATAAGAGGCTATGTCAGCGTCCAAGGCAAAGGTAATTTACACTTCTGTGACAACAGCGTTAAAGCAGAAAAGGGCTGCCTTCAAGATGCCTTTATCTTTTCCAGGGGTGTCATTACAAATGGGGGACAGGTATTGAACTGGACTGCCTGCCATCCTGACCTGTCAGCAAATGGACAATGTGTGGAGAATTTTGAAGTGAAAAATGTGACAGCGAATACCCGTAGGGTTGCACATCTTAAGACAAAATTCAGGAAAAATGGGACAAAATAACAAATGAAACACTTATTCACTTGGTTTTCTTTGTGCCAAAATGTCTTAAGTGTTGTAAGAAGGAATAGCAATATTGCAAAGTGGTAAATGTTTTAACATAACTGAATTTCAGGAATTGACGTTTATTAACAAACGAAATGAAACGGACTAGTATGAACATAAATTATCATAAGTCTTTACTGTCTGTAATGGAATTAAATTAAGAGAAAGACAAACTGCATTTTTACATTTTCCATACTGTAACCACTTTTTATTT
The DNA here is from genome assembly GCA_033117975.1 of Parotocinclus spilosoma. NCBI lineage: Eukaryota > Metazoa > Chordata > Actinopteri > Siluriformes > Loricariidae > Parotocinclus > Parotocinclus spilosoma. Next base: position 5,665 of record JAVSBV010017615.1, on the reverse strand, counting down.
CGGGTTGTAATTATGGTGGTCACATAGTAATTGTATCCAGTATGATCCCGAAATCACCTTCTGGCTTGCATAAAAGACTCTGTGGCGTATGCGTATACTTAGTGTTGTCCCTTCTTCAGCAGTTTTACAATTTCTGCAGTTGGCCTCAGCGTGCTGGATATCAGCTTCTGGGCAAAATCTTGAATGATGGTAACCCATTCTTGCCTAATCAGTGCTTGAAGTTTATCTGTTTCTGAAGTTTCTGTTTTTTGTTTGTCCTCTGTCTTTTTTCAAATTGTTCACAGGTTTTTAAAGCAATTAAGATCTTGGGAGTTTTCTAGCCATGGACCCAAAATGTCAATGTTTTGTTGGCTTTCACTTGGCTATCACTGTGTTGCATGGTGCTCCATCATGCTGGAAAATGCATTGTTCATCCCAAAATTGCTCCTGGATTGTTGGGAAAAGAACATATTGGAGGATGTGTTTATACCATTTCTTATTCTTTGCAGTATTTTTAGATAAAATGAAGTGAACCCACCTTCCTGGATGAGAAACAACCCCAAACTTGAATGGTCTCAGGATGCTTCACTGTTGGCATGAAACAGAACTCATGGTAGCACTCACCTTTTTTTTCTCTGGACAATTATTTTCCTGATGTCCCAAACATGTTCTCTTGCTTTGTAGAGAAGTGGCTTCTGTGTTGTCTTTCTTTACATCAAGCTACCTTCCAAAAGCCTTTTGTCTCACTTTGCATTCAGATATCTTACAAGCAGCAATGTCCTTGCCTGTGAAACACTTCTGATGCAATACAATGATGGCTGCATATGTTTCCTTGAAGGTAACCATGGTTAACCGAAGAAAATTTAAAAGCACTACTACCTTTTTATAGCAATCAGTCTGCTCTTCTAATCAGCATGGTAGAGCGATATCAGCTGTCTTGTCCACGTTAACCTTTTCTCCTGAGCTAACAAGCTCATCACTGTTAGCGTTTTAACAGGTCATTTTGTAAGGCTGAAATGCATTACTTTTTTTGATAAGGTTATTTTCATGTCAGGGAATGACCTTATTAATTGCTTAATTGCAACTGATTAGACTACTCTTCACAGACTTGAGTTAATACAAATTGCCACTATAACAACTCATGCAAAAAAAACTGTGCCATTCTAAAAAAACTTTTATCCGCTGTTGTACGTGTTTGTACTTAAAAAAAACCCTGAAACTGTCATGACATATTATATTCCTATATTATTCTAATACAGCCAAACTCAATACTATAACATTCCATTCCAGTATCGAAACCACTATCTCACTTTAATGAATAACATGCATAACATAGACACATTCTACAAGGACAACACGTGACCAAAGATCTTAATAAGTAATGTGTGTGAAAGCACAAACACAGCCTCATCTTTGTCTTATCCATAGTCTTTTTAGGGCATTTCACCCAATCAAAAAGCACTATCTAAAGTATTAAGTACACCTATACTAAGCCGAAACGAGTTCCTATTTTTGAAGGTGACAGAGCTTAGCTCACTGGTGCTCTAGCACAAATAAACCCCGAGTAAGATGCTGCACTTTGGGTTAGTACAGTGATTAAATATAATATACATTAGTGAAGAACCTCACTGTGAGAGAACATTTAGTAGCTGAAAGGAGCACACCTGCATGCACACTCACACTAATGACAGACAATCACAAGAAACACTATAACAGTGGGATTCATTTCTTTAAAAAATAAAATCTAAGTTACAGAGAAATTGATAATGAAATCATGAAGAGATCAACGACAAATAAGGCTGAGTCACAAAAACCAAGCCAGAATTAAGCACATGATTAAGGGCAAGAGATTGCAGATGCACATGTATAAGTTCTGTGGTGATTTGTTTCTCAATGCGTTATTTGTCCATTGTGCGCACGCACACACACAGTTAAGGCTGAAAGAGCGAGAACTAGACTGAGCAAACGTAAAAGTCTTTTGTGCTACCATGTTATGTCTAAAAAGTGTTAATAGTTTTTCTTCAAGATGTTGGAATAAGGTGCACAGATTTTCCCCCCCAAAAAATCAAGTTCTTATCCTTAATATTTATTTCAGGGATGAGATGCATTCAAATAACAGGGTTTAATAAGGGTTTAAAACTCTTATTGGTCTTTAATAAACTGGGTAACTCTAGTTCCTATTTTGCTGGAATAAAAAACTGCAACTACTGAGACCTCTTGTAGATAGGTGATAAGTGAAGGCCACAGATTAAATTAAGGCATCTAACACTAATTATAAAATAATTATGAAATAATCAACATGTATAACAGAGCTTATAGAATAACAAACATGTTTTTTTTCACAGGTTGTTTTTTTTATTATTAATTTTGCACCTTTGTTCATAAATGCAGTAATTAAATAGCCTAAATGTATTTTGTCTTACTACAAGCGACAACAAAAATATTTATTAAATCTTGTACTTACATGGGTTTTTTCCAGGTTCTTTGGTTTCCTCCCGCATTCTATAGATTCTAATTGGCGCTTCTAAAGTGTCATTAGTTCATAAGTGTGTGTATGAATTGTTTTTGTAAAAGCAGGGTAATAAAATCATCCAACTTTGCTCATTGCATGTCACAAGTAGCTTATATGAATAACAAAGGTACACTGAGCCTTCATTGATAAAAAAAAACCAATTATGTTTCAACAGTATTTTATTGCCTCTTGTTATACAAGGGTATTTGAGGGTCTTTATGTATGGAGCTGGTGTGCTTGATCATATTTATTACATGTAACAAGCATTTTAGGATGATTTTATGGTTAACAAACAAGCCACATGATCCAAAGATTTAGCCTGAGATTTAGTTTTTTTTCACTGTACAGTATTCTTAATTTGATCCCAAAATGCCAATCTAAGGCTGTATATAGGCTCCAGTTTGTGTTTATCCATTTAATGTCAGGCCATGTCAAGAATTGTATCTTTGTCTCATTAGAGTGATGCTCAACCACATTTTTCCAATTGCCAACAAACATGCACATACACACACATGTTCTTGGAATGGTAGGTACCTCACCCCCACTGCTGCAGGGCCAGACACTGCTGAAGTGTCATATTGTTTACTGGAGTGTCGTGCTGTGTCACAGCAGTTCTCGGAACAGCATGACTGCAAACAAGGCCGAGTGACATTTAGTTTGTCACCAGACCACTGACAGCTGCAGGTGGAGGCATGGAATTAATGTGGCCATCTTTTCTGTCCAAGCTGCTCTTGAGCAATCATAAAGCCCATGAATATAGCCATAATAACATTGGTAGTGGATTCTAATATAATAACCCTGAATATTTACCTCTCTACTCCCACACAGTTAATCCCAAAGTAATGTACACAGCTTTGAGGGTTAGGCCGTTGAATGAAAATATGAAATCTGGGTCAAAATTGTCATACGCATAATTGTCCTTATTCGTAAATGTGCTGGTTTTTACTTTTTAATGTTTTATAATATAAGCGTAATAGTAACAGTAGGGCACACTGAACATTTTTGCTCTAGTTAGAAAGATATCAATTGGCTTATTCCTGTGCTTACTACTCAAGTGCATTGCAAAACTGACCTTTCAGTGACCAAACTAGAAGGCTTTTGACCCTTCAAGTTGAGGAATTTATTTATGATAGGGGGTGGTACTTTTAAATATGTTTATAGATGCTATCAAATTTGCTGTGAGTTTACTGTGGATTTGCAGACTTGTTTCTGTCACTAGGCGTCTTATATATGTCCTTCAAAACACTGTTCACAGATACAGTGTAATAAGTTATATAAAAATTACAGTCGATTCTGGTTAATTGGACCACATCGGGACGCAAGCGTTTTGGTCCTAATAACCAGCTGGTCTGATTAAACGAACATGCCCTATGTAACAAGACAGGATGTGCTATGTAACATAATAAATGTTTATTAAACTTTTATTGTGCAATATACACGTATAGCGAATGTACAAACATGAACTACTGTTGCTTACGAACTTTGTTCATTAAAAAATAAATTTGCAACCAAGCTTTTCGAAACGATCTACAACACAATGTATAGGTATTCAGCATGCGAAGCATAATACTGTAAAAAAACAAGTTCTCACCAAATTCCAGTCAACGTTTGAAGAACTTATCCAGTGTGATCTGACGCGTTCTCTTGACGGACTGCACTTAAACAAACTCAAGAAAGTGGTGGGCGTGTTCACCTCACGCTGGTTTTGTTCTTGTCAACACAACTTTTCAGATTTCCTGACATTTGATAAAAGCATAAATTCTCCCGGGGATTCTAAAAATCCTTGCTTATCTCGCTGACCCGCTTTTGCAGTGGCTAGTGGCGACTTGTGGCGCTTTTTTTTGTAGTAAATGGAAATGTAGGTTGCAGTAGAGGGCTGGGGAAAAATTCTGGAGTTTCCGGGTAGTGATGCCAGAGACGAAGAGTTCTGTATGAGAAATGTGGCTCTGTGGAAGTTGTTATTGGTTTACTAAAAGTAAGTCTAAACTTGCGGTCGGCTCTTTCTTTGGAGTTTTGGATATTAAAAATTTCTTATTCGCTCTCACATTGTTTGGTCCGATTAAGCGGAATTTTATAATTCCTAATATAATAGGATTTGTTTCTGTACTTTAGGATTTGTTCAGAAAGAGCAGCTGGTCCCATTAACCCGATTTGACTGTATTTGGGTTGACAAGCAGCAGTGTTTAACTTACTGCTCTGTTAGATGGCTCATTTTGTTTAAAATATTGCACTATTCTTCTGTTTTCTAATGTGTGAAAATAAATAAGCAGATCTGCTGTGTGACTCAGTTTGGATCGAGTTTAAAAAGCACAGGGACAGGTGTCCCACTTACTTTACCAAAGCGCTCTGTGATTACGATATTATTGAAGAACCTTCATCTGCCCTTATGTTTGTGTGCCAAGAACAAGTTTGTGTCCTCAATGGCCATGTGCTGACTGCACCACTATAGGTGTGGAACACAATCAAGTGCTTGCAGATGATTCTGCTTAGCACTGTCTTTTATCTTTAGTGTTCTGCTTGAGCAAGTTGTGAATAGCTTCATTATACTGACCGATCATGCAAGATAAACCATAAACAGACACTGAGACACAAGTTGCATACTATTTGGAACAATGGCATGCAGTATACCCCTTTTAAATATACAGTCGATTCCAGTTAATTGGACCACCGGTTAATGAGACCACTTATTCGGACCAAGTCCTAAAGTACCAAAACAAATCCTATTATATATGTGTAATGTTATTGGCTTATTTGGACCAAGGAACGTGTACAGTATGTAATATCCGTAAAGAAACTCTGTCTTTGGCATCATTACCCGAAAACTTCTGAATTTCTCCACAGCCCTCTACTGCCACCTACAGGTCTTTGCCTAAAATTTCCATTCACTACAAAAAAAAAAGCCACAAGTTGCCACTTAGCCACATCAAAGGCGGATCAAATCACACTGGATAAGTTCTTCAAACATTGACTGGAATTTAATAAGAACTTGTTTTTTACAGTATTATACTTCACATGCTGAGTACCCATACATTGTGTTGTAGATCGTTTCGAAAAACTTGTTTGCAATTTTATTTTTCAATGAATTAAGTTTGTATGCAACAGTAGTTCTTGTTTGTACGTTCGCTATACGTGTAAATCGTACAATAAAGGTTAAATAAACATTTAATATGTTAC
>JAVSBV010017606.1:0-12230 GCA_033117975.1 Parotocinclus spilosoma | reverse complement strand
ATACATTGTGTTGTGTGTTTATCCACTATAAGGTGTGTTTATCCAATGTGTTGTGTGTCTATACATTGTGTTGTGTGGGTTGTTTAAGGACAAAGGGAAAGTCCATAGGGGCCAAACTATGGCCAGCTATCAAAGAGTTAAGCTTCTCAGAAAAGTAAAAGCGTATCAGCAAGGGGGTGGGCAAACCCCATATTTATAGCTATGCTTTTGGGTGTCATGTTTACATGTCCACAAACGTTTGGCTTGAAAATGTAAATCTTGTGTGACTATTTGCCTCCGTGTACAACATGTGACCTGAGCATCATAAATATGTCTAAAAAGCTGTCAGTTTTATAATAAACACTACATTTTCTGAGCATTAACGTATCCTGATACTTTTGGTTGTTCGCATCACATTAAGGCTCAAACCTCTTACCACCCGCCGTCCCTTGTAAGTGTCTGATGGATGAGATTAGATTTGGAGAATGAACTGGTACTGTCATTTTTCATTGTTTTCCCTCGTGGAAGATGGTATGATAAAGCTAGCACTTCACCCAAAACCGCTTATGGCACTAATGGTGAATGAATCTAACTGGTCCCTGTTGGCTTTTATTCATTGTTTGCTTCCGAAGCAGTTTTGAATGAATAATTGTTTCGGAAGAACCGGCGCTATCGTGCTTTCGCTGACAGGAGCAATCATGAAAAATTATAGCATGTTAATGGATAATTTGAGAACCTAGCCGTCAGAAGAAGTGAGCTTATGCACATGAATCTGTACGAGTGTTATTAATTATCGCCATAAATAACTCTAAACGTGCTTGTGTTTGTGTGTCAGGGTCCTGCAGAACGGCACTTCAGTTCGCCATGCATGAGAACTTCAGACTCTCAGCAAACATGTACAAACAGAGGGGGTGTCTGGTCTCGTAAACACTCCAGTAACCTTTGGCTCTCCCTATCGTTATGCCTTGGTTTGAACGTTTTTCAATAAAGGCGTTAGAATAAAGGCGGTGTCATCATCACCATACCTGGGAAGCAATAAACGATTGATGTTTCCTCTCGATTTTTCTCTAATGAGCTTCCCAAAGCCACGGGAACCTGCTCGCTGAGATCAGCTAACCCTCTCTTTTAACAGATTATTTAAAAAAGGAAGAACTTTGAATGTGAACTGCACTTTGATGCATGATTAGAAGAGTTAGAGATTTTTAAAAGTCAAAATGAAATGCAAAATTAAACTTTGCACCTACTACAGATGCCATAAGTAACAATAATGAAGCTAAAAAGCATTTATTTATTCGTTTTCTTATCCACTTAATCCTGATCAGAGTTGCAGGAATGCCGGTGCCTAGACACAGGCAGGCAAGAGCAACCCCAGACACAATGCCAATTACTCACACACTGAGGGCAGTGAAGAAACTCCAATGAATTTAATCCATATGTCTTTGCAACGTGGGAGGAAACGAGAGTACTCGGAATAAACCCATGTAAACATGATGACAGGAGGGATCTAAGGTCAAAGTTGAATCAAAGAAGCTAGAGATGATAACCACTTCACCACTCCCAGCTAGTGGGACACAAATATGCAATATTAGAGCTTTAATCTAACATGGAAATAGCGAAAGCTTCAAATTGTATCACAATTTTTATTATGATTTGATTCTGTTGTTCAGAACCAGGGCTTTTGCGCTATGTTGTGTACTTTGAAGCCTCTGTACGCGACTCGTCTCGAAGACAGTTGTCAAGCTTACAGTAGAAAACGAATTTTAATAAAGCAAAGTTTGACGTTTCTGACTTTTTACGTCTAAAGACAAGTCACAGAGTTTTTAGTGACAGATTTTCCAAAGGCTGGAGATCTTGTTTGGTCAAGGCTCCAATTAGATCATTTTGAGATTATATTAAATATTTTAAAAATATACATTGAAAATGATTAATCAGTAGTCTAAATAAGCAGCATAGTCAGCCACACAGGCTGTAAAATAACCAACGTGGCTTCTTAGTACTGTAATGATTTTAAGATCATATGATAAGACCACATTTAATTGATAATGAACAGTATTTCATTTCTATGTTATTTCAATGCTTGAATTTGACATGTTTTATATTTCCCTTACACTTTGGAGTGCAGTCATTTGCATAAAACAAAACACACAAATATACAAAACAGTAAGTAGCCAAAAATCATTTCAGAGAGAAATATAACACAGTAAAATTAAGTGTTTTCATTGTTAGGTCTAAACGTACTGAACTATAAAAACACCTTTACATGTGCCATGGATAAACATGGAATTTTTTGGAATATCCACAGTGTTTGCAGCACTATTTACTATTTTCCAACACTTAAGAGACATATAACAATATTAAAGGCGGTCGATTTATTCTAAATATAAGGCAAGAATAAGACTGATTTAAAACAGCTATCCAGGACACCTTACAAAACTCGATGTGATGCGAATGCGACACAACTCCAACAAAATACTTGTTGCCTGATTTTATTCAGGCAATGAAATTGCTTAAAGTTATTCGGTGGTAAGTCTATTATTACTAAAGTCACGGAATCACCTTAAGAAACAAAAAAAAGTCCTGTATTGAATCAAGATGTATCAACAGTCTGTTAATAATCCAATCGAATCATGAGGGGCTTATTAAATCTCACACCTAGAACTGAGCAAACAGCAAACTTAAATACGATCTAAATTAATGTTATAGGACATAAATAGAACCTAACTCAGTGACATGTTAACATTTTCTTGTTTGATGTCATTTATCCTAACAGTGGTTCATGTATTCTATACTATCGTTCTTTTTTAATGTTAATTTATTATCTTCTGCCTAATCCACACGGGGCCGCGGGCCAACCGGTGCCCACCCAACGACTCTGGGCACAAGGCAGGAACAACCCTAGATGGGGCGCCAATTCCATCACACACACACACACACACACACACAAAGAGCCAATTTTAGAGACACTAATTAACCTAGTGCATGTCTTTGTATTGGAAACCTGAGTACCCAGAGTAAACCCACACACACACGGGGAGGACATGCAGACTCCACACAGAAAGGACCCAGGCCGCTCAACCCTGGGATTGAACCCGGGACCTTCTTGCTGTGAGGTGGCGGTGCTACCCACCGAGCCCCGTGCCCTCTTTATTAATGTATTTCATCAATTTTAGCCTTTTACTTCTGTGATTACTATGACCTTTCCTTCTTATTTAACCTTGTTTATGAAACATGCCTCATTTTATAATAAAAATGAATCATTTTGTTGCCAGATTCTTTTTTTAACAATGAACTATAAATTCCTTTAAAGACCTGACAAACTGGCCAGACTTCACCTTAATGTGCACTTCTAATCGCTGTTAGACTCAAATGGTTTGAGTTTTAATGAATCAGGTAGACGCTCCTCCTTCTGGAAGCTACTTTGTATTCCTTTTAGCTCTCTGCAGCCTCGACCGTCTTCCTCTGTCCGTCAGTTCATTTCTCTAACCTGTTTACCTGTCATCGAGTCCGTCAGTCCATCATCCCGTCTCCGCGCACCATTCATGATTCATGTGTCTAAGTGCCTCTGCAATGGCATTGCCAGAAGCACTAGCTACAGCTAACGCTAATGTCATTGCCAGAATCTGACAAGCATCCAAGTTTCAAGAGTCATAGCGACTGCACCCGAATGCCATCACCATAAAAGTAAACAAAACATCAAGGAGATAACAAGGATCCGGCAGACACAAGTAGTAGGTACGCCCACCTCAAACATACACTTAATGTCTTATATTATACTGCTCACAAAATATCCGATTTGATTTCATTAAATATCAGAGAAGCAAATAAAGTCAAAAAGTTGTTCAATTAAGCAAATGAGATGCAAACTCAATGATAGTGACCGAATAGCAAGCCATATATTCATGGGGTGAACAGAATCATGACAAACTGGACGGGTGCCCCCACATCGACCGTTGTTGTGGCCTTGGATTATCGTCCATGAAAAGATCCAACTGCTCCAGCATAGGGAACCACTATAGGATGCAGGACCTCATCTCGGTATCTGACAGCACTCAGTGATCCATTTCTGATAATGTGGAGCTTTGTACCACCACTGATGCTGATGTCAGTTCAAACCACGGTACCAACATCACTGCTAAAGGAATCCCTTTCTCACATGTGGAAAATGTGGATTCTTCCATGTTCCTCGTTCATGCCAAATAAGGACACGATGGTTGTTAGGCTGCAAACTGAACTGTGACTCATCAGAAATCATGATGTTTATCAGCTCACCTTCTATGGATTTTATGCGGTTCAGCAGATAACGGCATGCAGTCCCACACGGTGGAGCCAATTTCTTATGGTCTGTGTACATACCCGTCATTCAAGGGCAGCAAGAAACTGTCCCAGCAACGCTATTGCCTTTATGCCAATAAGGTCAGGTAGAGGTCATGTCTTGCTGTTATTAAGGTCAGATGGGCGACCCTGCCATAGTCTTACATTTACATTTACAGTATTTAGCATACGCTCTTATCCAGAGCGACTTACAACTGATACAGTCTTACAATCCAAGCAATGGGGGGTTAAGGGTCTTGCTCAAGGACCCAACTGTGGCAGATTGGCAGAGGTGGGATTTGGACCTTCAGGTCCAGAGTCCAGAACCTTAACCGCTAGGCCACCACAGTCTCCCCCCGTGCCTGTGGGGGCACCTGTCCAGTTTGTCATGATTCTGTTCACCCCCATAGTCTTCTTCGTACTGAAGCTTCAGGACGTCCTATGACTCTCTGAGCTTTGCATTCAGACAAATAGTTTCGCAGAGGAATTCCAAGGGCTAGGAAATTACAGGATCAGGGAACATTCAAATACTCCAGCACTTTCAGCCTTTTATATAGTGCATTTTCACCAGATAAAGAAAAGTTGTTTTTGCATCCCATTTGCATTATAGAACTATTTTGTTTTGCCTTATTATTTGCTTTTCTGGTGTTCTTGTTTAAAACAACATCAGATTTTTGTAAGCAGTGTAGGTACTTAAATAAAAAATCAGTAGGCCAAATGTATGATTATGTATAGGCCACATATAACGTGCAATCCCTCTCTGGGTTTTAATGCAATTTCTTGTTTACTGCGTCCTTATTCCGTCTCCTGCGGCAGACGTGATGTGGTTAGGCTGTTCGACGGTGCAGCAGAGCTCACGTCACCTCTGTGATTGATTAGACCTGTTAGCTCTCCTGCAGTTCGGTATTCCAGCCACACACCTGACTCGCGGGGCTTTTCACATCACGCTAACTAGTTTGATTCAAACATACACTCCGACTTGTTTTCTGTTTCCTGTCTTGGAAAACCGTCTTCTCTTGATGAAAGGATTGACAGATATAGAGCGTGAGTGAGAGCTTCCTAATCATGGGACAGCCTTTAGTAAAACCTGGTCAGGCTTCGTTGTAAAATGTAACGCCAGGATACAAGGCACTCTCAAAGTTATTAGGAAAGCAAGGCAAAAAAGTGCTTATTGACAGGTGTGACGATGACTACACTGAGGATTTATTACCCTGCGGCTCCAACGAGGTTCCTGTGGGACCGGTGATGAGTTGTTTGTCATGCATTAGCCTTTGTGACAGGTCTTCATGAGCCTTTGTAGCTTGGTCTGGCCTGAGATGCTCCGCTGCAGCGTTATACCCTGTGGACTGACAATTCAATTTATAGCTGAAGGGGCGAGGGTCTCGCTTACGAACCGTACACTGGCCTGGGAATTGCACATTAGTGCTACTGGAGACATAACCCCGGTGCTATATGTATGTATATATTGACTAGGGTTTCATATCTAACTTGCATAGCAATGGTCTTAACCAAATCACATCAAATCTTTACGTTTTATGGGCTTGGAGATAAACCCCTTACTGAGGGGTGGCGACCGTGACCGTGAGCAGCGTCCCCAGCGGATGGAGCCTGGTATATTTTTTAATTGAATACAGTGTATCCTAATGGCATGAATGAAGATTTTTCTTCGAATTGTTAGCTTTAGAAATCTTTTTTTTTTCAATGGATGTTTGTGTTTTGTGTTTTGTTTTGTAATAAATGTTTTCCTTTCAGTGCGGCCTGCATCCTTTCTGTGTGAAGTCTGCATGTCCTCCCTGTGTCTGCATGGTTTACTCCAGGTACTCCGGTTTCCCCCAACAGTCCAAATACATGCATGTTAAGTTAATTGGTGCCTCTAAAGTGGTAGTGTGTAACTATGTGCGTGACTGTGTGTGTGACAGTGTGTGTGTGTGCCCTACGATGGATTGTCGCACCATCTAGGGTTGTTCCTGCCCTTGCTCCCAGAGTTGCGGGGTGGGCACCGACTGGCCCACGACCCTGTGTGGATTGAGCAGAAGATAATGAATGAATGTTTTTCTTTCAATCATTTTTAAAAAATATTTTTGTATATCTTTGAAAGCAATGCCAACATGTGATGAGTTTCTGACGTTGCTAAGTGGGATGAGGTACTGGATCTATTTAGTAGTGCTGCCTGGTGTATTGTGAGCACACTGAGAAACGTTCGTGTTTTATGCGAGTCTAATAAATATACTGGATATTATATTAGTGCTGTCCGACCTTTCCTGTGGTTCGATTTGTTCATTATGGATTCAACACGTGAGAAACATTTTAGAAGTACGGCCTGTTTGGTGATTAACTTTATTCATACAGATAGTCATGGAGGACTTTAGTATGTGGACATGTTTTATTTACTAGAGTTTACCTATCCTGATAACATGAATTTTATCATTCTTATGTCTGAACATCATAAAAATCATGATGGTCTGTTATTTCATTGTTACCTTGCAGCTGAGGGTAGAGGGTCTTGTTCAAGCTTCACACAGAAGTTCTCTGGTATCCCATCATGGGATTTGAACTCACTAGGCTAAGAGATACCAAAACCTTTTTACATGGCTGCCCTGTAACTAGATAATTAGCCAATGGAACATGAGGAAGTGTGTTATCGTGAATAACATCACAGATGTGATTTGGTTGTCGGTGAATCTATCTGCTATGTTATTATGTTATTATTATAGCAAAACTTTGAGTGTACAACAAAGTAAAAACAATAATAAATAAATTAATTAATTAAAGAAGTCCCAAACTGATAATACCTTTCACCAAAATGTAGGTTTATAATACGTAACACAAGAAGCACAGGGCAGTTTTAACCTTGATACCCCCCCCCCCCCCGCCCGAGCGCTGGTCATTTTACTGTTCTTATTTTCTACCTTGTATAGTTATTTGTGGGAACAATGTTTAAAAAGAGTGCATGGAGTGGCATTGGAGTATGAACAAAAGGCTGATTTAACCATAGCAAGTATTTTTTAATGACTATGTTATGTTATACAATATTTGATTTACTTGTCAGTATTTACATTATAATATTTTTTTCTGCTTTTTGAACCATTACTACAGACTTGTTTGATTCGAGAAATGTGTTACATTTTTACATTTTTCATCTATTGTTGTCTATCATCTATTATTGTTTTTGAATTTCTTTTTTATCTGTTCTATCACTCTATTGGCAAGATGCCATTTGGAATTTCATTGTACTAGTGTGTAGTGACAAAAATTCTATTCTATTCTATTCTAAGCCATCAAATGTGCTCAGATCTTTAAGTCTTGCTCCTTTATAATAATATCCTTTATAATGTTTAGGGAGCTTTTCCTTGCCACTTAGTTCAATCCCAGGTTGGAGCTGCCTGGGTACTTTCTGTGTGGGGTTTGCATGGTCCTCCCCGTGTTTGTGTGGGTTTACTCCGGGTACTCAGGTTTCCTCCCACAGTTCAAAGACATGCGTGTTAGATTAATTGGTGTCTCTAAAAGTGGCCCGTAGTGTGTGACCCCATGTGGATTAAGCAGAAGATAATGAATGAATGAATGTAGCTCTACACTTGCTCATTTGGGACTGGCCTTAGATATTAGAAGATAATCTAAAACTGTAAAGTTGCTTTGGGAGAATGCTCCATTGTAAAAAACCCTTTTAAAATAAATCTGAGTTGACTTATTTAAGTATAGTTTACAATGTCCAAATAAGTGACTTTATACATCTCTTTAATAAATGATTTAAGAGAAAAAGGATTGGACTAAAAATAAAACTCATGAATGAAATCATAAAATTTAGTTATTTGTTAAGGTATTTGCACTGTTCTTTCCCCCCGTTATTTGTTGGTGTGTAAAAAGCTTGCTGTTGCCAGCAGAGTGATGCTTTGTTGGTGTGATAAAGCCGTGCTATTATCACAAATATCATCCCAGTGAGAGCTCCCCTCAACCAATCAGATTGTAAGATCAAAACTAAGTGTTGCTTAACATAATTTTATGGCTTTAAAGGATGAACAGGTGACTGGTAATGCGTTTGACATTTTATTAATGGGATTCAAAAGTCCTTGTGGAATTAGGTCGTGTCTCTTGCTGAAGGATCCTGCAGTGGCTCTGTAAAACTTAAATGCAATACTTCTTCATTACAAAACCACCTGTGCACAAATCAGGATGTGTCATCTGGGTTTCCCTGTGGCGTGATGTGACACTTTATTAGGTACACGCTGTTTCTACATTCATTGTCCATTTGATCAGGTCCACTTAATCATACATAAGCACTTGTAGTTCTACAATTACACAATGTGGTCTGTTTTTCTACATACTTGGTTAGTTCATTTTACTCTGTTCTCTAATTGTCAGGACGCTGAACCTTTATTTTCTGAACATGCTGAGAATATCGTCAGTGTTTAAAAAACGCTGCATGTTTCATTATAGTGTCTAATTATTCATGTTTAATTGAATGAAGTGCAGCAGATTTTGAATAGAAATCGCTTTACTAGGGAAGGGATCAAATTTGTAGTTTTTATGAATCACTCCCTATTGCTGTCGTTTGTCTGCGATCATATGTATCCATCCATCCATTTTCTTCCGATTAATCCACACAGGGTCGCGGGCCAGCCAGTACCCACCCGTCAGCTCTGGGTGCAAGGTCAGGAATAACACCAGACAGGGTGCCAATTCATCGCAGGGCACACACACACAGTCACACACTAAGGGCCACTTTAGAGACACCAATTAGCCTAGCATGCCTGTCTTTGGACTGTGGGAGGAAACCGGAGTACCTGGAGTAAACCCATGGAGACACGGGAGACCATGCAGACTCCACATAGACAGGACTCAGGCCGCTCCACCCTGGGATTATACCTGCTGCCATCATGTGCATCGTAATAAATATTGTTTATTGTAAAAATGTAGTTATATATTGTGATATAATGCATACTGCTCACAAAATCAGATGCTATTTCAAAAGGAAATACCCCATTATTAAATAACCCCTCATTTTTGTGAGCAGTGTATTTACCAGATCGCCCACTTATTCCTAATTCCAAGGTTTTACCATGGGAAGAAGGTGTGTTTCAAGTGTAATTTGAGTAACATTTGTAAATAATATTGCTGTAGTTAGAAATGACTGCCAGTAAACCCACTATTATATCTACGGCTTTTCTAAAGCATCTGAGAAATACTTGAGGAGCTAATGCAGGATTTTGCTTGTCTGAGCCAATGTGTTAGTAGATAAATCCATCAAGTCCAAAGTGTTGTTGAAAGCACTGCATGGTAATGTGTGTTATGTGTGCAATTAGACCAATTCCATCACTCTTTGGGTCTGCTGCGTAATATAGGCTGCCGCATTTGCGTTAAAAGCTCGAGCCTCGAGTCCTTCATGCATGCAGATTTCAGACTGTCCTAATTGCTCTGTGCAAAAAAAAAGAACTTTGTTCCATTTTAATGAAAAGAAAAAAATGATCAAATTAATCACCATTAAGCTAGACACCAACTTTTTTCGTTAATAAATTGGTGTTTTTGTGCCTTTGAACCCTATAAATGATGAAAATGGAGTAATCCTTTCAGCCGATGAGAGTGATTGCTGAAGATTAAAACGTTCAGAGGCGCTCTAGTTATCAGGTTGAGGACAAGTTCATGAATGAAACCCAAAGGAGGTTTAGAGAAGGAAGTTAAAGGCAGGAAAGGAAAGTAGAAATCAAAATTGAGGCTGGTTTTTCCAGAGCTCACTGACTGCACACGAGATCAGTTTGTTTTGCACTTGAGGAGATCTTGTGAAGCTTTTAAATCTGTGTCAAGTGCTCGTGCGCAACCAGAGAAGTTCAGGGATGCCACCTGGGTCTCAGCGAGTGCGCCATGAAAAATGGATTTTATATGCATGCCATGTAGAAGAGTGACGGAGGATTTTATTACGACCATAGCCCTGTACAGCTTGTATTTTATTACTGAAATATTGTAGCCGTAATAGCTTTTCACCCCGTAGCCTCAGCCGTTTGTGTTATCACAGAGAATCGGTATTGAAGATGACACAAAGGTAAATGTAGCAGAAATGGGCACAAGCACCAGGAACGAGGAATGGCAGGATTTTAGGAGAGCTGAGAGCACCATATGGTGAAATGGTGCATTCTGACACTTCTGTCACTTTTTCTATTCCGGGTCATCTGTCAGATCGTTATTCAGTCTATCATTTAAGGGGGATTGTTCTGGTTTTAGGTTTCCCTTCGTTCAGCTTAACCGTGGCTGACTTTTCAGGCACTGTCGCTACATGCTGAATCATCACTTTGTGGTGTTATTGGACAGTTTACTGTATCAGACTTTATAATTGCAGACAATTTAGGGCATTCTTATGACTATTTGTCTTGTCCCAACTCCCGACTCCCTCTGCTGACCTGAGCTCACGTTGCGTTTAAATGCTCTGGACCCCAGCAACAGTTTTGTGGTGGAGAAAGACGTGTTGGCACAGAACAATAAACTTTTTGCTGTACTTGTTTTGTGGCTTTTGGAGTTGTTTTGGGTGCACTGATTCACACTCCTCTGTAGCACTCCCAGCCATGCTAGGAGAGATCACACTAGTGAAGCGAACCGCACGCTGGCGATCAAGCATGTGATCGATTAGTGTGAGTACACACTTAAGACCACTACAAATCAAACATGAGCTCTTGAGAAATTGATTTGAACTTTTATCTTCCACACAAGAACTACAAAAACCCTTTTACTTGCATATAGAATCCTGAGATTTGGGTCGATGTTAATAAAGTCATAGCAATGTTTAATAATTAATTAATAACTAATCCAAAATGATATTTCAATAAAAGCTTGAGCTTGATTTGTAATCCGATTGACCTCCTTAATCGAATGAGGGTGATCTTCACTCCAAAAAAAGGTGTTCATGTCAATTTATCAAATTCAGATATACCCAGTTTCAGTGTTTGCATTGTTCTGTGAGCAACAGAAGGAAAAAAATATATTTTGTTGTCTTTTCCATTTTTTCTGCTCTAAAATGTGTTTTAATCAGATACCAAAAAAGGCACGTTGCAAAAGCATTGTGAAAAAATGGATCAAATATTTCACATTTTCACATCAACTTTTATGTGTAACATCCTTTACAAAAAGCTATCTTAATATTTGCTATTTGCACTTTCCACTGACAAAGACATGACATTTTATGGGAACAATCACTGATACAGACGATCACTGGCTGATTGGGTATGCAAAGCAAAACTGTCACATCACTGACTTGGATCTGAAGGAGAATCTGCCTAGTAGAGTCATCAAAAGTAGTTATTTGTTGTATACTTGTCACAGATCACCTGTCAACACCTGATTATGCAAGAAGACTCCTGCATAAATCATAGGATCTCAAATCACATTCTGTGTAATGACAAAGCAACGACTGAACTCTCTAGCCACGATCATCAAAGGTTTGCAAAAACGGTTTAAAATTGAAATGTTTCAGATATTTATTCACTCCTACCTAGACTGTAACTCTGTACAACCAGCTATAAAACACTAAAAGCTTTGTTTTATTGCTCGTTTTGGAAGAGCTCTGGTAGCTGCAGCTTAGTCAGCACATTCTTGGATCCACCCATTTTTGTTAAAGCATGCCATTTAACCCCCATTTATTCTAAGCGAGGGTCTGCAACCAAACTTAATTTTCAATGGGCTTATGTAGCAGTGCAATACCAACAGTTTACCTGTTTGCTAAAACATGTAATGTAATGGTGGTCCAAGATTTTACCCAGTACTGTATGTGTAGATCTTAACGGTGTAGGATGTTTTTCTACAGGGGAACGTTGAAGAACTGAGATTACAGACTCTGTTAGATGTTTTCAAGAAAAGTTTTGGAGACTGTGAAGGATTTTTTCATAAGTGGCTTTTTTCTGAGCTGCAAGGGAACACTGTTATCACTGATCAACTTGTGACCCCATAGTGGTTTCCAG
>JAVSBV010017595.1:0-12230 GCA_033117975.1 Parotocinclus spilosoma | reverse complement strand
CTCTTACTGGTGCAATGTGCAATTAATGAAGATTGGCCACCAGGCTGGTCCAATTTAGCCATAAAACCTCCCACACTAAAATAACAGGTGTTTCAGTTTCATTGCCCAACCCCTGTATATGAGACTTCTAAGGTTTGTATAGTATGCATGGAATAATCCATGTATTTTTTTTTCTAAATGTCAATATACTGTATTCTATTAATTAGCACAACTGTTTCAAATTAATCCCAAACTGATCTTTAAGTAGTGTCTAACTTCACTATCCTGTTTTAACAAACCAAGTCATTTTTGCTTGCATACAGTAGTTGGTGGTGGTCAAAGTGTTGCAAAGCTTAGAAACTGACAAGGAGGTCTTAAAGTAGAAGAAAATAGCGAGAGCTGTATCTGAAAACACCTTAACAATGGAAATATCACAGTTAATTCAGGTGAAGTTTCAAAAGACAAGCTGTGGAAAAAGCATCTGTGTCAGTCAGCAAGAATATCTGTGGACTGCAAGAAATTAAGAAAACAATGCACCAAGTGTTTCTACACCAAGTGTGCATTTTAGCAGTTCCACCATATCGATGCACCTTTAAGTTGTAAAATTACATAATATATTTATTGCATGTAACAACAACAACAACAACATGTATTAATATGTAACAGAATTTTCTTGTTTTTGGGGAAAAAACAACAACGTATGAATACTTGCCAAAAATAAACAATTGTTAGAATAGTGCACACGGTAGCAGCATCTCTCTGTTTTAAATCCCAGTCCCAATTAGAAACCGCACATTATGTTAAAAAGTTTTCTTCTTTACCCTTCCAGAATGTTCTCTTAGCATCTCTTGATTTTTCGTTACTCAGCAGTCTCAGTTTATGAGCTGCAAGTTGTAATTCAGGAAACAAAGCTTCTCTGCAAATCCAATACTTTGGAATATCGGTAATGAGCGCAGGCATTGGCCAATGTAAACAAAATCAAAATGGCCAATTAATCTGGCTATCACTTTTAGAAGTAGTATACCATGTGTGAAAGCAAAGAAACATTGTCAAAGTAAGGATTGTGTTTAAGGTTTAATACTTGACTTTGGAACTCTGCCTAAAGAATAATACTGCCACAAATATGCAGCGTGTTCTGATTCTCATTCTGACAGAAGTTTGAATCTTGTTTAAATGTCTTACTTGTGGACAATAGTGGTAAGCTCTTCCACTGGCTTTCCATTCAGCAGGAAATCAATCTTAATCAGTTCAGCTGGCTCGTAGCCTGCATCCTCATAGTCGAAGCTGAAGAGAGGAAATTACATTGTGGTGTGAAATCAAGTGCCCACTCAATTCCCTTTTTAGGTTATGTGTAAACAGTTTTGCATGCTAATATGATGTCAAGTCCATCAATAACATTACCTAGCATACCCCGAGGACATGGATTTAAGCTCATCATAAAAATCCAGCACAATTTCATTCAGAGGGAACAAATACTGCATCATCACTCGATGGTCATCAATGTAAACCATGTTCTTCTGAACGGCTCTGCGACTCTGAACATAAGATTACACAAAAATGTGTTATTAGACATTGAACATAAAATATTAATATGC
Organism: Parotocinclus spilosoma; assembly: GCA_033117975.1. Classification (NCBI taxonomy): domain Eukaryota; kingdom Metazoa; phylum Chordata; class Actinopteri; order Siluriformes; family Loricariidae; genus Parotocinclus; species Parotocinclus spilosoma. The sequence goes on along the minus strand of JAVSBV010017595.1, from coordinate 10,656 downwards.
TGGTTTTTGGCAGTAGTTCATCAGAACATAGAACTTCAAATCAGAAAAAGATGGAACAGTATAGAAAATGTCTTACAGTGTGTCTTACAATTACTTTGAATTTTGCTTCATTGCAGATAGCATGAACCCAATATATTTCATGTTTTGTTTGGTAAAATGTATTTCCTCGGTTAATAAGTATTCACTCTCATTTTAAGCCTGCAACACATTCCAAACAATTTTTGGACGGTGCAATTCGAGGTTAGTAATGAGTTAAAACATAAAAATAGCAATGTTATTTCACATAGGTAATGTAATCACACAAATCCGTGTTGTAGTGCATGACAAACTGCTGCCAAGGTTGAATGGCAGTTCTTCATGTAGTGCCGCCTGAGGAATCAAAGATCATGTGTTCTTTTTAGAATTGCATCCTTGCACTTTACACAATTAGATTGCCCCCAACTCCTTAAATAATTTAATGAGGTTATGCACTGTAGAAAGAAATGGGTAGGAAATGTGCAAATCCCCATCAATCTTTCTTTAAATAACACTGGTTTTCTGAAACCATTAGTTGACAAACTGGAGATTCTCTGCCCACCTTTGCTCCTCAAAGACTCTCAATGACTTCCTTTCCTGGAAGCTATTTGTTTATTTCTTAACTGCATTAACTGCACTAAGATGCCCATATAAATGTCTGTTGGAATGCGTTACCGGCCTCAAATGGATAAATGGATGTTTATCAATAAACAAAATGAATTTGATCATACCGATCATGAAGTACCTTGGGTGAGTTCTGTCTGCAATTAAATAAAAGTTAATGTAAATGTAAGGAACACACTGAACACGTAACCCACATTTTTCTCATCAGGGTTGCAAAGCCTACAGCAGCTATTACTGGATAACATAGCATGCAGTCATTAGTGTGCCCCAATGGGATGTCAGTCAACCATAGATCTGGGTAGAGGTTGCCTTTGCAGCACTGGGGGATGATCCCCAAACAGTCATCAAATCCCTTACATACAGCATATGTAATTGTATGTAATATATACAGTGTCTGAATGTGAACCTCAATTTATCAGAAAGGCACCATCAGGACTCAAATTCTGGTAGATGTTGTGGTGAGTCTGCTGCACCACCCAAGCCTCATACCGAACATGTTAATCTATTAAATGATTTCCAACAGCAAATGTCTCTGTCTTTATCAAAAACTAGCTATACTACTCAAACAAATAAGGGGATATTTCAAAATGAATATGAAGCATGTAATTGTATTTACTTAAACAAGATAATCAGAAAAGCTAATGAAAAGTCAAAGAAAAGTTGTTTGACACAAATGTCATGACACAAAATATAATGCAAATGATCAATTATTGGCATTGAGTGACATTCATACGGGTGAACGGAAGCATGTCAAACTAGACACTGAGGAACATTGACTGTCCAGTAGGGTGTATGGCCACACAAGACTGTCAAAACACACTAACAGCGATGGGGCATGGACAGAATCAGATTGTCCAGCAGTCTTTGTGAAATATCCCCTTATTTTGTGAGCAGTGTGTATAATTAATAATAATTAAAAAGCAAATGTTATAATACCTGACAAAGGCTCATGACTTTTCCTGTATAGTCGTCAGGTGTGATAATAGTTCCTATTACCATGGGCTCTTGGTACTCCACTACATGAGTCTTCTCAGGAAACTGGGCTGGGTTAACTATGGTCACCACCTCCTCTCCATATTCCTACACAGTGACACAGTCAATACACCTGTTTCCACAATACACCTGCTCAATGCAAACGGACTCTTGCTGTGTTCAAAAGGAAAGGTGCAAAAGGTAAACTGCGAAGTGGCGAAGGAAAACTGTTTTGAGTTTTTTGGTGACACACAAAATTTGTTTGATGCAAAAAGAACCTGATGAAACATAATGCCCACTCTAGTGTATTTAAGTATGGTGGAGGTTCGGTGATGTTGCAAGGACTCATTATTGTGTGTACCACCATGGACACTACAAAACACCATGACATTTTAAATCATAATCTGTCTGGTTCTGCTAAGAAATCAACAGTGGGTAAACAATAGGATTTTCCAGCACGACAGCAAGTCAAAACGTGTGTCTAGATCAACACAAAATGATTTACTGAATTGGCCATCTCAATCTCCATAGGAAACCTGTGGGTTGAGCTAAAGATGAGAGTGCACAAGACAGGACCTTGGACCCTGTACGATCTATAAAGAAATCTGTAAAGATCTGTAGAATGGTCTAATTCCCTGCCCTTTTCTCCAACCCCGATGCTATACAAGAAGACTATGTGCTGTTTTATTTGCAATTTGAGGTTGTGCAATGTATTAAATGCAAGGATTCCAATAAGTTGTAGCACATGGGTTTATAGCAATGTGTACAATGTGTTGTAGTACAAGGGGTTAGTTAAATGCACTGCTCACAAAAATGTTAAAATGAAAATATACCCTAATTTTTGTGAGCAGTGTATAATAATTTCAATGATAATGCCTTTTTTCTCTCTCTGACTAAATTTTTTGCTCATTATGTCTGTATTATTATTATTATTATTATTACAGTAGCTTCAATGATAATAGGTATTTTGTAAACTCTATTTATGCATCTTTACCAGGGGTGCCCATAATTGTAGAGGGGACTGTATGACTGAACAACGTAACAAGCTAATTATTCTCAGCTACTGAGGCGTTACTAAGTCAACTGAACTGTAAGTCCCAACTAAGACCTATTAAAATATACCTTTATGAGTTTGGGAGAGGCCAGGATGGCTTTGTATGGAACTGTTGGAGCCGTGACTATAACAGAGGCATTGTACTCCTGCTCCAAACGCTGGTTAAACACCTCCATGTGTAACAGACCCAAAAAACCCAGCCTGAAAAAACGAGAATGAAAGAAGTCAGACTTTCATTCATTCATGCAGTGAGTCATTTCTTATGCATATTCAGTCTATGCCATAATACACTGCTGAAAATGAGGGGATATTACAGAATGAATATGAAGAGGATCCCACAAAAACAGCTGGACAATCTGATCCTGACCATGCCGCATCACTGTCAGTGTGTTGTGGCAGTATTGGGTGACCATACACCCTACGGAACAGTCAACGTATGGCACTCTAGTCCAGTTTGATATGCTTCTGGTCACCCCATCAATATGTAACTAGCTACTCAATCATGATTTGCGTAATCATCTTTTTTGCGTAATAAAACAACTTTGACTTTCAATTGCTTTCCTGGTGATCTTGTTTAATGAAATATAATCAAATGCTTCTTTTTTAATCGTTTCATATTCATTTTAAAATATTCCCATTTTTGTCAGGAGTGTATTATAATAGGAGTAATTGTGAACAAAACTTTGAACCTAACCTCCAGCCAGCACCTAATGCCAGACTGCTGTCTCTCTGCACTGTCACGCTGGAGTCATTCAAAGTAAGTTTCTCCACTGCACTACGCAAAGAAGGGTACTCTGACTGATCCGTAGGATATATACCTGCAACATACAAAAATTACCATGATTAAGCAGTGTTGGGGGTAATACCATTACAAGATTGCTTTGTTAATTTTTTGTTTGTTAATTTCACATCACATCAGTATCAGTGGCTATTCGTGACAGAAGCAAGGTTACATCAAGGGAGGCTTGAACCATGCATCTCTGGAGCTCTGAAGTAACTGTGTTAAACACTGACCCCCTGTGCTGCCCTGCCCTACTACAGGTAACACACAGCCATTTCTAGGGTTTGCAGAGAATATAAAAAAGAGAATATATCCAAAAAGTGAATGAAAATAATTTGCTGATGTCAGAAACCAGAGCAAAATTGACTGGTTTGAGATAATAGGAAGGCAACAGTAACTCAAATAACCACTTGTTACAACTGAGATATGCAAAGGAACAGTTATGAATTCAACACCAACAACACAACAAAACTTGAAGCAACTGAGCTACAACAGCAGAAATCCTGTTAGCTCAGAACAGATTACTGAAGCTACAATTCAGAGGGGTTCTGAAAAACTGGACATCAGAAGAATGGAAAAATGTTGCCTGGTCTGGTAAGACTCAACTGGGCATAACTAACATGAAGGCATGGATTCATTCTTTCTCGTATCAATGGTTCAGGGTGATGGTGGTTTTTTATCGGATAATTTGTTGGCACACTTTATGTCATTTAATACTAATTTAATTGAGCATTGTTTGAATTTCACAGCCTACCTAAGTATTTCTGCTGACCATGATATGATCTTCTGATGGATACTAGCAGCAGGATAATGTGCCATGTCACAAAACTCAAATAATCTCAAACTGGATTCTTGAACATGGCAGTGACTTCAATGTACTCAAATGGTATTCACAATTACCAGATCTCAGTGCAGTAGAGCACCAAAATCTTTTCCAAAAAATTTTGAAAAAATCCAAAAGGCAAAACAGACTCCAAAAAGTCTCCTAAAAGGTGTGACCGGTGAGTGCATGCAGCGCATTAAGATTCAGAAAAGCACAATAAAATGTATTCAATTCTAATTGTTAGTGTAGCCTTTCATCTGAAGTTGTTATACCTGCAAAGACCATGGATTTTGCAGGTTTGAAACCTGGTAGTGGCTCCACAGGCTGCTTTTGGTGAAAGAATGTGTCGCCAATCTGAGCATCCTTCACCTCCTTCATCCCAGCGATCACATACCCCACCTGTCCTGCATAGCTGAGATCAATTATCAGAGTTAAGCCAATACGAAAAGACAGAAATCAAAGTCATGTAAAACTGTTAGTCAATTGTTAGTAAAATTGTTAGCCAAATACAAAATGTGATTCAGAAACTTTGAATCTATGAATTATTTATGCCAGGTAGTGGACAGGATTGTTGATGGTACTACATGAGAAGAAAGATACAGTGGGATCTTTGTGGAGAAAGAGTTCCATTCCATTTTGCAAATGGCCCAAAATATTATAACTGTCACGCGCACTACAAATAAGTTCTGAAGTTTTTCTGAAAATTACAAACATTCATATTCATATAGCACTCAAACCTTTATGCTGATCATATGATTTTTAATAGAAAAATCTTATATTATAGAAATTGCAAAACAGAACCATTAATGGTCTCAGATCTTTAGCCCTCGTTCAGGTTTTAAATCCAGTTCTATTTGGCATTTTCAAACTATCTTTCTCAAATTCTATTTTTCAAACTGCTAAATTAAATGGACCTTTTGTCAGGTTTTTAAACCAGTGAAACTGTTACACTTGGCAGTAGCAGCACATTGCAAACATATACACCGCTCACAAAAATTAGGGAATATTTCTACAAAAGCAAACATAGTCAAATAAAGTTAAATAAGATGCAAGCCCAATCATGACAAAATCATGGGGGTGACACACTGACAGTGATGGGGCATGGACAGGATCAGATTGCCCAACAGTTTTTGTGGGATCCTCTTATTATTAATTTAGAAATATCAACAAATATCTGTGAGCAGGGTATATAGTAAAGGTATAACTGTACTGAACTGTAAAACTAACAATGTTGCTGTTCACTCCACTGAACGTCCTTCCTAAAGACATCTTTTATCATGACAAAATATTGTAACTGCATGACCTCTAATAGGTTACTAATGTGGTGATTTAATTTGTTACAACTTTAATAATCCATGTAGGAGGTAGTAAAAAAATGTGAATATAAAGTTGAGTGATCTACAAAACAATCTAACAGTGCATACACATGGGGTTTCTTACAGTCTCTCTGTGGGTTGTTCATCAGGTCTCAGGATTCCCAGCTCATTGACCTCATAGGTCTTTCCCAGGTGCGCCGATACAATTTTGTCTCCCTTAGAGACATGACCACCAAAAAGGGCAATATTGGCTACCACTCCTCTGTAGTGGTCAAATGTAGAGTCAAACACAAGGGCTTTAAATGGGTTTTCCACCTTAGCTGTGGGACTACAAAGAGACAATTCCAAGGATAATAAAATAAATGTATATATATATATATATATATATATATAGTAAATTTCTTATTAACGAGAAATAAAATAAACTTTTTTGATTTTAGCAAATTGTATACACACATATCCACGATTATACATTTTATTTAATGGCAGTTAAAGAAACCTCAGACATCAGCCTTAAATTTGGCTTAACCAAAATTGCAATGTGTGAGCAGCACATGTTCAGTTTATTCCTGAATGTCAGCTGTAAACATTGTCTACGAGCAAATCTATTAAAATATCAGACCTCAAATGTCAAAATGTAATGAAAATTCATAATTGTGGACTCACGGGGGTATTCTCTTTACCACCTCCTGAAGAACTTGTTCCACATTTGTACCTAATTTTGCAGAAATCTATAGACAAACAAATGACTATCATCTGAAAACATCTGTCAGGGATAATTCACTTGGTATACATGTTTGTTACCGTAGTGTTAAAGTAATGTTGAGGCATGTATATCTAATGGATATAGATACATTGGAAATCATGTAGAAAATCATTATTTTTAATCTCCTACTCACTCTGATACAATCCTCCTTTGGAATATCAAACATCTTTTCAATCTGCTTTTCCACTCGGTCAGGATCTGCATTTCTAAGATCAATCTAGATGCAAAAGAAAACTCTGTTTGTGCAACCTGTTAAGGAATTATTTAGTATAATTGGAGTCATTTATAAATACAAACATACACTCATTGTCCATCTTATCAGTTCCATGCAGTTACACGTTGTAAATCTACGATTACAGCCTGTAGTCTGTCTGTTTCTCTACATATTCTTGTCCCCTTTACTATATCTAAGGGCCAGGGCCCCAACAGGACCAGCACAGACCAGGTACAATTTAGGTGGTTGCATTTTTTGTTGGTGGACTATGTTCAGGTCAGCAGTCACATTGTGGTGTTAAAAAAAAAAAACTCCAGCAGCACTGTTGTGCCTGATCCGCTCATTTCAGCACAACACAAACTAACACTCCACCACCATATCAGTGGTGAGAATGATCCACCGCCTAAATAGTACCTGATCTGTGCTGGTGCTGTGGGGGTCCAGATCGTTAAACAACATAGTAATGAGGACAAACAAAGTACATAATGAAACATACAAACGTCAGTCTGTAATAAACCACAATATGCAGCTACATGGTAAGTGGAACTGATAAAATGGACAATGAATGCACAAACAAGGAGGTGTAAATACTAAAGTGACTGTATACATACTTTATTTATAACAGGAATAATCGTTAACTGAGCTTCAAAGGCCAGGTAGAAGTTTGCCACTGTTTGTGCCTGGATTCCCTTTAATATGGACAAAATACAAATAGGTTAGGTTAAGTAATTACCATCACTTCTCACCCACTGACCAACTGTTATTCTTAGCTAATAGTGAAACACATCATCATTCAATTTCTCAGACAAAAGATACATTTCATTAATTAAATATATTTAACTTCACTGTCACTGTTCTTATGTTATTAATGTATAGTTTTAGGGGTTTTACTTATATTAGCATATTATGTTTATTACTCATACCAAACCTGAAGCATGCAGAATGTAAAAAATAATTTATGCAATTCTAATGCCACATCTTTAACTTAAGACAGTGTATATTAATATTTATGCTGTCAAATAATTTAGATTAATGAACATTAATAGTAATTAAAAGCAAAAATTGGCTGTAATTGGACCTTTTCTTTTAATATGCTATGTACAGTTTTAGCCATAGATAAGTCTACACAATAAACTTATTCAAACTATTATTTACTTCTAATTAAAAATCTGACATTTATTTCAGTTACTAACAAAGACTGTACAAAATAGTTGGGATGTTAGCAAGAAATATCCAGGTTTTATTCATAAACGGAGCCATCGTTCTGGATTTGCTACTACTTAAGTTATTACTGGATATAGCTGAGGAATACCCTTAATTTAATTAATATTTTAATGATCTTTAGATTTTTGCTGGAAGGTAGCTGCTACTGGAACGGAACATAAACATGTATTTTAATGTACTGACTAAAGTATTGTTGTTAAACCGTCTTTTTTTGTTGCTTTCTGACATATTTTTACTGAGCAAACATACACTGCTAACAAAAATTGGGAAATATTTCCTATTGTTCGTGAGCAGTGTGTGATTTATTAAGCAAACATAACACCAGAGTTTTAAATCATCCAAGTGAATTTTCCCATATGATTTAGTAGTAATCTAGGAAAATTGTGAGTCCTACCTGATTTGCATCTACAATGAGCAGAACTCCTTGGCAGGCCGATATGGAGCGTGACACCTCATAGCTGAAATCAACATGGCCCTGTAAGATATCAGAAATGAAGAGCTCAACTGAATTTCAACACATTTTGAACATTTAGGTTGAGAGTTTCGAGCTGCTGTGACTTCAAGTAATGTTGAGACTTTGGATTTTTTATTCTCCCTTAATAATAAACACCATCATTAACAAATTGCATTTTGTATTTACTTGTGTTGTCTTTGACTACTATTTAAATTGATTTGATGTTCCGAAACACTTAAGTGTGACAAACATGCAAAAAAAAATAAAATAAAAAGGGGATGGGGAAGGGGGCAAACACTATTTCACACCACTGTACACACACAGACACACACACAATTCATTGTCAGTTTAGAGTAATCGATTAACCTAACATGCATGTCTTTGGACTATGGGAGGACACCGGAGTAAACCCACGTAGACACGGGGAGGACATGCAGACTCCACACAGAAAGAACTTGAGGATTAAACCCGGGACCTTCTTGCTGTGAGGAAGCGGTGCTACCCACCGAGCCAACTTACTCGTTTTTGTAATTCATCAAAGAACGTTGCAGCATGTCAAAAAAATTAAAATCTACCTATGCTTACTCTTAACTCCACTATTAATAAAAGATCAATCAACTCTTGCCATGTGTCTTGCTTATATTTAACTTCAAGGTATATGTATATACTATATATAAATACAGATCATTATATATAAATAATGACTAATCTATAATCATATCAATCTAAGTAAGCAGATATGTAGATGGGGTTGAATAAATAAAACAGCATAGGGTTGTGTATGAGTATGATATGAGGGACAATGGCTTGTACTTTTTAACTCAGTTTCAACATTTTGTAACACAAAAAATGATTTTAATAACAATGGTTCCATCAACACTCTGTAAACAGATATCACTTTAACAAAACCAAATCATCTACCCATTAGTGGATTTGTCCATCTATGTCAATCAATCAAATGTTCTGCTTGTCATTACCATTAAATAACAAATGTGATATGTGAAAGATATGCAGCAAAAGCTGAGCCAAACCGCAGGATCTATTATTATAAATGTTAAACTCCTGCTATAACATTTAGGGTATTTTAATCCCCTAACCAATTACTTACTAAACTACTATAACAAAACTGAATACAAAAAACACAATTCAGCACAATTACTCTAGCTCTGTCATATCAGTGTTTTGGATTAAAAAATACATCAACCCCTATATGATACCAAATACAGGATTATAGAGTCTTGTGGATAAAATACATGATACTGCTGTTCGGCATCCGTTCAGGTTTATATTCTTTGATATTGAATTCATATTAAATTATTTGCCTGACTGACCATATTACCAATAGTATACACATCAAATGGCTTGTATTATTTTTCTTCATTTTGGGCCTACCGGTGTGTCGATGAGGTTCAGCAGATATGACTGTCCTTCATGTTGATAGATCAGAGATGCAGTCTGGGCCTTGACCGTGATCCCTCGCTCTCTCTCCACCTGCAGCTTATCCAGCACTTGTGTATTTCGTTCAGTCTTTGCAATAGCACCTGCATAAACAAGAAAGGATTTTGAACTATACAATCTTTTAGCGAAGTGTACGCAGGTTACACACATAATGCTATTATTTATAAGGTGCATACAGCTGAAGGTGACACAATCCACCTGTCAACTCCAGCAGTCTGTCAGCAAGGGTGCTTTTGCCATGGTCAATATGAGCGATGATGCTGAAATTTCTGATTCTCTCCACATGGAACTTTGACATGTCGATACTCTGCTGGAGACAAAAACAGTTACTTTGGACAGTTCGGATGCAAAACAACGTTTGTTGTTTTGAAAGCAGCCACTATTTACCTTTTCTGGTGACGTGCCGAACTCTCTGATACAGGGTATACTGGACAAACTGCTCGTCTTCATCCATCTGTGTCTTATTAAAGTGCGAGTTTCTGTGCAGCCATTAAATCTTCTCTTTATTCTGCAAATCTTAGCGTCACGACAGCGTCCAGCTAATGACAAAACGTTATAGAGAGGCCTCTGTAAAAGCTGCATGATTCACATCGGTTATAGCTAATGGTTAAAGGTAAATAGCTTTACTCCAGCGATTTGGTTTAACTATGCTATGCTCGTGTTTACGCAAAACTAGAATTATGATCCGGCTGTGTCCGTTCATGGATTAAATTAGTTAAGACCCTCGTCCGACTGAAACATTTACGCCTTGATGACATTTTAAAGTTCACGTTTCTGTTTACAGAACGATGCCATGTTGCACTTTCTTCACTGTAGTGAATAGTGTGTCACCTCAGACATGATCGCCATCTGCTGTACGCGAGTGGACGGAAATAAAGTGCATTTTACAGATAAGACAGCACTTAGGCCAGATTTTTTTTAATTGCTTGTTTCACGGATCCGCCGACGATCATAT